>CANYBF010155505.1:0-39636 GCA_948192965.1 Dalechampia spathulata | reverse complement strand
TTTTGGTGTGATATTATATATATCTATTTATATATATATATATATATATATATATATATATATATATATATATATATATAGGCGATACAAGAAAGGCACTAATATATTTATATAAATTGATAATTGATAGGATTTACGAGGCAGGTTAAGTACGGTTCCCTCCTCATTGGTAGGTTAAGCATGGTTCCTTACCAACTGTGCACAACATGTTGATATGATTGTTCTTGAGGTAAGTTGAGTTTGGTTCCCTCCTTAGTGAGTCATTTCACAATTATGAACCATGAGGTAGGTTGAGTTCTAGTCCCTCCTCAATGAGTCATATGGATATACAGTGAAATGAGATAGAAAAGAAAATGCAAAGCATTTGCATTCATAATTCATACAACATATTAGTACTATTTTATAGAGATGAAATGATAGAGGAAAGTGGAATGCAATGCATTTGTGATCATTAGCACAAACATTATCTAACTATTATCTTGTGAATAGAAATGATGAAATGATAAAGGCAAAGCGAAGGCCACACATATTACTATTATTGCGATATGCAACATAGAAATGTTACATTTTGAGACATACAGGTATTAACTATATGGGGTTCAATCAAGTTAATATGATTTTCATATGATGTGGATATACGGTAATGACCTTGTTATTGAAACATATGCAATGTCTACAGAGATTATTGATGGGATTTTATATAGTTTATATTCTTCCTTATATTTAATCTATGAATGCTATTACCTTATAAATCTATAATTTAAAATTACATTATACATGTCATTAAGCACCACTAAGTTTATACTCAGTAGGTTAGGGTAATTTGGAGAGATGTCTGGGTCAGTGAGGTACCAGCATAATCAAGATAATTTTGGGACTTGAATAACCCTTGGAACTTTTCTTAGACCACGCAATATATTCCTAGCAGATATTTTCTTATGCAACTATCATTATATAGTCTAAAGGCAATAAAATCTTTTATGCTTGTAAATTAATAGAGACACTAATAATATCTAGTTGTGGACCTGACTTTTCATCGATGCGATATAATTTTAGGTCTTCTTCTATTCGACTTGGTACAGGTCCTTGACTTCAATCTTGATTTACATCCAAGCCTTTTAGCCTCCTATGAGTGCTTTGGACATGTAGAGCATATTACACTTTGCTTGTGAAAGGCAGAAAATATAACATGTATTTTCAGATGTGTGGAGCACACAGTACTATATGTTGCACATGTTCAAAAAATATATGCATGGTGTACAACCTTTTTCCATGTAAATCTAATATGCTCTATATGTCACCATGCAAATCTAATGTGCTCCATATTTGATGCTTGTTGACCATGGGGCGCACGTCCTAATATGTCTCTATTAAGCAACACACATAGGTGGATTTTGCTACATGCTTGACATGTACTACTACATGCTATGTATATAGCCTTTTTCTAGGCTATATGTTGCACGTGTCCAGTTTAATTTTGCAAAATCCCATATTGTTAGCTTGCTTTTGGAAACTAATGACCCTCATCTATAAATATATGCCATATGTTTATAGGTAAAAGTTTAAAAATTTGAGAATTACACCTAAACTTTGCCAAATTAATCACTCACTTAATTAAGCATTTAATTAAGTTGTTAATTAGAATTAGAGACTAATTAATCTTATATCAAATCCCTAATCATTTTTTAAAATTAAGTTTTGGAAACTAATCTTCATTGGTGAGTGTGGAATGCCTCTTTCCTTCTCATTTTCTTTTGATTTCTTTATGGATTGGTGATTTTTGCTTTATTTTTCATTGATTGGCTTCAATCATGAATGCTATAGTAGAATTTTAGCTTATTTGTAGTTAGAATGATCTATAACAGTCGCATATTCATTTGGGTTTATGATTTGCTTTATGTTTTTACTGAAAAACTCAATTTCCTTCTATTTCTACACGTTACATGTGATGCATGCCATAATATATATGGCACATATAGCTTATATGTTGCATACATCATGCTATATGTGGTGCATATAGCTATCTGATTTTCATGTTTTTCATGATTTTCACTCACTTTTAGTTGTTTTTCAATGCTTATCAAAGTTTTCAGTAGTAATAGTGGTTTAATAGTAATCCTAATTATCTGAATTCATTATACATTGATCCTACATGATTAAATTTGGCTTCAAAATTAATTTTAAAGTTAAATGCTTATTTAATTTGTTATTTATTGCAGTTGATATGATTGGCTTAGGTTAGATGTGTTTTCGATCTCAAATTAACACTTGAATGATGTTAGAGTCTTCCAATTTCATTATGGCATGATTGATTTATGTTGATTTTTCCATTAAATCAATTAATTCTCTTATTTTCTCAATTCAATGTCATTTTAATTATGTTTTAATTGTATCATTTGACATGTGTAGCCTAATTGGATATTGTTTCATTTCTAACTGATGTCACATGTGATCTTAAAATATTCCAATTATGCTTCTAATTGATTTTGTCTAAAGTTGATTATTTTCATGATTTTCATGATCCAACTCATGTTTATTATTGCATTTTCATGAGTGTTACCATTACATTCATCAAAATTTGGCCTTGATTCATGCTTTCACACAGCATCAGATTGGTCATTCGTGTCCTACATCTTACTTATTGCCTAATATTTATTCATTTATTTGCATTTTCATTCATGCATTTTAGCTCGTGCTACCTGAGGTCGTTTTTCCTGAGTGGAGGAGATGTTTCTTAACATCTTAGTTTTTTGTATTGTTGAAGATCCTTTGTAATAAAATAGGCATCCATTTTATTATTTTCCCCCAATATGTATGATTTAGCTTTATTTCATTGTGTATCCCTATCACTCTCAATCCCTTTATTTGGGCCATTATTAATTTTCATTGATATTACTATGCTTGTTTTATCATTGCTATATGATATATGCTATACCATGTCATACCTATGCTATGTCATATTTCATATGTCATGCTTGTGTCATGTCATACTTCACATATAATGCTTATGTCATATCATATTTCACATGTCATGTTTATGCCATGTCATCATTTCACATGTCATGCTTATGTCATGTCAATAATTCATATGTCATGCTTATGTCATATCATTGTTTCACATGTTATACCTATGTCATGTCATCATTTTACATGTCATGCCTATGTCATGTCATTCTACATGCCATGCATATGTCATGTTATCTTATATGCCATGCATATGTCATATTTCATTTATCATGATTATCATATCATGATATCATGCCATGCATATGCCATGTTTTATTTACCATGATTATCATATCATGATGTCATGCCATGATTGCCATATCATCTTTGCCATGCTATATCTACTATGATTGATGCCATGCCATACCGCATTGTGTGTTCATTTCATGCTCATGAATGCTCACCTATCTAAGGTAATTAACTTGACTAAAATGGTAAAAGTAAACTTGAAAATCTAAGCGAATAAACCTTCACCACCTGAACCCATCTCTAGAGGGTTTGACTTAGCACTCATACTATTGGTTGGTTGAACTAAATTTAGAACCATCTTATGGCAACTCCATCTTACGGCTCTTTTAAGTCCATCTCACTCTTCAAGGTAGGCCCTTGAGAAGATTACACTTTCACTCTAAGTAGGCTCTCGGTCTGTGCATCGCAAGCCTCGCTCTGGGTCATGGTAAAAGCTCTTCCCACACTAGTATATGGATTATCTAAACTTTGTAAATGATGTTTAAACATGGGGAAATAATAAATGGCATGCAATAATTATGGTTTGAATGTCTTATATGATAAATATTGTTGAAGTCACAAGTTACAAAATAAATAGTTATTAAAATATATCAGATATATTTCATCTATGTAAAAAAAAAGTTTCATAGGTCCTTTATAGATTGATTAATGAATTCATGATTATACGGTTTTTGTTAATCACTCTATGGGAGCATGTTTCACCAATTGGGTGTGATAGTGTAAGGATGGGGCTGCATAATTGAGTGATTTTGACATTATGCAAGTATGGAACTGTATAATTAAGAATAGCTTAAGTGATTAGATAGGTACTATCCATACCATAAGGGCCTTTTTAGTGCTCATTCCGTAAGAACTTCATAGTTAATCACGCTTTGCCTAGAGCAATTATAGGATGGGTGACCTGTTGGAAAGTTTTCTCAAGAAGCATTTGAGTGAGAACAAAGTATATTGGAAACATCTCATGTTGAATTATGGAGGCAACCATTAAATTAGAATTTTTTGATGCTAATCAAAGTTTTCAGTAGCATTAGTGGTTTCATCATAACATTAATCATCTGAATTCATCACACATTGATTGAATTTGATTAATTTTGGCTCTTGATTCATGATTTCAAATTACATAGAATTAGTTATTCGCATCCCATATCTCATTTATTACCTAAGAATTATTTATTTGTTTGCATTTCCCATTCATGTATTTTGACTCGTGCTTCCTGAGGTTGTTTCCCTAAGTGGAGGAGATCATATTTAACATCTCAAATTTGTATATCATTAAAGATCCTTTGTAATAGGATAAGCTTTATTTTATTTGTTTTCCTCAGCATGTATGATTTAGCCTTACTTCATCGTGTATCCCTTTATTTTTCTTGATTCCTTTCTCAAGGCCATTATTAATTTTTATTCATGGTGCTATGCCTTATTATGTTGCTAAGCTTGTTTTATCATTATTATATGATGTATACAATATCATGTTATCTCTTATATGTCATGCCTATATCATGTCATCTTTCATATGTCATGCTTATACCATGTCATCTCATATGCCATGCCTATGCCATGTTTACGTACCATGATTACCATATCATGTTGTCATGCCATGATTGTCATATCATAGTTGCCATGCTTTTATCTATTATGATTTTTATCATGCTATATTCCAATGTATGATTATTTCATACTTATGAATGCTTGCCTGCTTTGGATAATTAACTTGACTAAAATGATAAAATCAAGTTTAAAACTCTGGGGGAATAGATCTTCACTATCTAAACCCATCTCTTAAGGGTTTAACTTAGCACTTATGCAATGGGTCAATTGGACAAAATTCGAAACCATCCGGTGGCAACTCTATCTTACGACTCTTTTGAGTTTGTTTCATTCTTTGAGGTAGCCCCTCAAGAAGACTGTACTTTCACTCTAAGCAGGTCGCTGGTGTTGTTTGTCGCAAGCCTCGCTTTGGGTCATGATGAAAGCCTGTTCACACTTACATTTTTATGCTTTATGTATTTAGAATATAACATTAATATTTTTCAATATAAATACATAGGTTTTTGAAGTTAAAAAATATAGTAATACATAATGTAAAAGATTTAATTCATATACATCTTTAAAGTGTTTTCAAAGAGCTTTATCTTGAATACTTATTCTCAATCTTTTCATAAGACTGTGTAAACAGTATGAGAATTATATTCTTAATCTTTTTTATTATTGTAAAAGGTTATCAAGTTAGCCTTTATGAAAAAGACTTAAAGAGCTTACAAGTGAACCTATTTAAAACTTGAGGTTACAAGTTCAACCTGCTAAAAACTCATTAAAGATTACAAGTGAGCCTATTAAAAACTTGAGGCTATGAGTTTAGCTTTCTAACAAATTATTAGAGGTTATCAAGTTAGCCTATTGAAAACTTAAAGAGGTTGTTAATTAGCATTAAAAATTGTTATGGTAAAGGTTTTAAGTTAGCCTTTAAAAACATGCTTATTATTAGTAGAACCTTAAACTTAGTTTTAAGAGAGTGGATATAGGCATTGAGGTTAAACCACTATATATTATGTGTCCATTATTCTTCTCTTTTCTTCTCATTCATTAGCCTCCTAATTTTAATTATTTTATTTCTAAAAGGCTTTTTATAAATGTTTCTTATTTCAATCAATCTATTATTTTCTAAAGGGGAGCTTTCGAAAATCAATCAAGTTAATTCTTTAACTTTAATTTATTTTTGAATTAATTTATTTTGATAAAATAGTTTTCTAAAGTTTATTTTAATATGCTAAATTCAAAAATATTCTACTAGTTTTGAAAATAGTTTGCTAAATTATTTTATTTTTTAAAAGTTTATCAATTCACCCCCCACTTGACCATTAGTATGGGACTAACATGGTTGTATTTCACTTTGAAACTTTCTTTAATATCTTTTTATTATACTTAATAATGCTTGAGTACAAACTTATCTCAAGGATAGGATTGATTTCTTGTGGACTTATATGATTTGAATGATTAATTATCACATCTAATAGTTTATTATTTATTTATTTATTTATAGGCACTATAACAAGTATAGTTAATAGTTTTAATTAAATTATACATATTTCATAATAACTTGATTAAGAAATGCATAATGATATATGAAAAAATAGTGATAAATATTATTTAAATAAGTTATTATTCTAGTAAATATGGATAAAAGCTATAATTAGCTAAAGTTAAAATAGGTTGAATAAATTTAAAGCATAAGATGTATATGAATATTTAGGTTCTTATGAAAAATTAGTTAGTATGTAAAATAAAATTTACATTGAAAGATTAATGTCATGTATAAATAAGCTAATTATATTAAAATAATTATATTATTTTAATATACTAAAGTAATCTGAGGAAGAAGAATTAGACAGAAATTAGGATCAGACCATGGAAGTAATGTAAGATTACATATGTATATATATACTCTTTTAAGCATATGAGCTTCACATTGTATTAGTTATTGATAAGTTATGGAAGCTTTGTCTATTATTGAACAAGTTCATATGCATAAACATAAGTAAATTACTGATTAAGGATTAATTAGATGTATGACATTAACTATGATAATATTGCAGGTGATGTTAAATCTTTAAGGTGTGCATCAAAGATATATTGGGTATCAAAAAATGACATTAAAAATTCTATGTATATGTTGCTTCTTTTTGTATACATAAATGCATACACTTATGCATTTCATTTAAAAATTAATTCTATTTCTAACAAATTTCCTTATGCATGATAAATAAACATTATTACATATACGTATGGTCATCTTTAATAATAAATATTTGGTGCTAATGTGTATTTTAAGCTTAATATATAAGAGTGCTACAAGGGTAAAATTAATTTAAGAGGTCACCAATATATACAAATTATGAATGATACTCAGTTGGGATGTGTGTGAACAGTAAAGTTAAGAATATTTTATTCAAGGATTATATCAATTATGTTATATATATATATATATATATATGTATATAGGGCATCATCTGTGTGGAATAGATATAAAGTGAATTAATGACTTATTCTTAAGGTGTAATAAATTATTTGGCTTGTTGATGGAACTGTATATACCTGAGTGTATTACTACCATCCCAATAATACCTTTGAAATTTAAGAGAAGAATAACTGAAAACAATGTTAATAAAATAAGGTGTATACATAAAACTTGCACCCAAGATTTATTTATACATTAGTAACCAACATCAATAAGCCAACTGATTCGTTGTGTAAAATTAGTGTGCATGAGGTAAACTTGCATTGAGTGTTAAATTGAACTAATATACATTATTGAAATGTAAACATAGGCCAGACGATTGCATATATGAGATTAATGGTTGGATCATATTTTACAACCATGAATTGCATTTAATTCCCCTTAAATTTTTATATATTGTATGCATATAAAGTGGTAAGGTTAAAGAAGTAAAATAAGTGAATTGTTATGTGAGGAAACCTTATGCATTCATTGAAAACTAATATGGAACCTATAGCATGTAAGCATGCATTCCTTATAGCTTATGCATGGAATGGTTAGTTATTAACTTTGAGCTGGTTGCTAAATTTGAGAAAGTCTATATGTCAATTGAACTATAAGGTTAATGATTAGATAGAGTGATCTATTGATTATTGAACTCTAAACTTAGAAGTAATTATTGGATGATTAAGAATAATGGTTATATAATTAGAAGTTATTGAGCTATTATTGGACCATTTGTGATGAGTGCAATTACTAGTATATATGATATAAATTCTAATGGGATAATTGAAACTATAATCTTAATGTAAAAGCAGCAATAGGTGTTATACTTACATAGAAGGAGATCTAAAATTCTGAGATTTATAAATTAAATTAGTATCACTTTAGTAGACTAGATATGGCTCTATTCATTATGAATCGTATCTTACCTGTTACATATTAGAAAATACTAAATATGCTAAAGTTGATTTTATGAGTATTTTTTTGGTGAAAAAGAGGAATTGAATACATGAATAAATAAGGGTAAGATAGAATATATTTGGTATTATTTATGTTAAAAAAATTTAATTGGTATTATGTATTTACATACCTATATCAAATGCTTTATTTTATTGCTATATCAATGTACGGGGTACACACATCATTATTATATTACTTACCTCCTAAGGATAAAACCATGTAATGATATATTGGAATTAATATTTATAAAGCTGATTACTAAAGTGATCAAACTTAACTTAGAAGTTAACCAAACTGATTAGCTCCTTGTAAATAATCTACTTTAGAATTTATCAAATTGACTTATCTAATTAATTACACAACTATTAAATCAACAAGACATCTTTACATGTATATGAACTAATCAACAAATGAATGTTAAGCCTTAGCCAAATCCATATGAATTACCAAGGATAAATTGAACTCATGCATATATGTTATTATTCTTAAATAGCTAAGGTATTGATAACTAATTAAGTTAAGTACACATATTGACATAGGCATTAAACACAACTAAATTAATATTCAATCCTTTGACTTGGCTATAAGCATATATAATAGAAATAGAATAATATATGTTATGGTTATTTCTTTGTAAGATGATGTTATCAAAATGGATCAAATAACATAACTTGTATAAATTTATATGCAATTGAATGGTAGATTAAAATAAAATTATTAAAGAAGAGAAAAGTGATAATGGTTGGGTTATGCTATGAAATAAATTGTTATATTAATTTATTTGATTAAGGATAATAAAAAAATAAAATAGAATTGGTATAAAGGAAGTACTATATGTACTCATAGTTTAATATTAAACCATTGATGTAAAATATTCTTAAACTAAGGAAATTAAAAGATATATGCATTATACATGTAAATGCAGATGTTTGACATATTTACATAATATATATGATCAAAATATCAAGAACTTTACATGTCTAACATGGAAGATGGAAGGATCATTACCTCTAATTGACATACAGATAAGGATAAAGCTAAAACAAGTTTGTACCTATTATTAATTATTTATAAATAAGATTCACAGGTAAAATATGAAGACTTGTTAATTGCAAGCATATCATCATATAATGTTATGAATATTCAATTAATATTTATTTAATTGGATATCTGATATTTTTAAATAATCAAAAATATTATTACTTTATAATTAAGTTAGCATAATGCAAAAGCATACATAATAAAGGCATAAATCATGCATCATACATCATTAGCATGACATTTTGGAGGAATAATGAAGGTATAGTTTTATATATATAATTATATATATATAGGATGATGTAAGGGTGGTATAGATATAGATAAAAAGAATATAGAAATACATAAAATATAGAGATATACTAGAAAAATAAACAATTGAAAATATACCTAGTATAGATTATGCACAATTAGATACAAAGATTGATGTAATTACAAAGAAATGATGAAATAACAGAGAACAAAGGAATGTAATTCACATATAGCATACCATAGCAACGATAATAAAGCAATGCAATTCATACTTGCATTCATTAACATAAAGAATATTATTGCTATTATATTATATTAATGTATAAAGTGATGATACAGTTGGTCTGTGAAAGTGATATATGGTAAAAAGAGTTATTCATAGAAAATATTATATTGATATTGCATTATCGATTATATAGCTAATTGACTGTAATATTTATTATGAATTAAAGTTACAATTGTTTGTTAATTATCTTTATCAACTATTTTTATTTGTTATGGAAATACCATAGAATTATATTAATAGCGCAATTAATATTAGAAACCTCTAATTTTTTATTATTTGTTTTATTATTATGCTCAGCGTTTATCATTTGATAGACGCAGGTCAAAGTATTTCAGATGAATGTTTGGATCAATGAAGCATTAAAGTAGTCATGATACTCTGAGCTTTGTACGATCCTCAAAAATATATTTTGGTAGTATAATGCATTTTTAGCATATGTTTTAATTATACAACTATCATTATGCATTTTATAGGTAGTAAAATATTTTATGCTTGTGTAATAGTAGGGACATTAAAATCACCTAGTACATAGCTTATCTAAATTATATAAATAATATTTATATATAGGAGTTGTCTGGTGGCAGGCCATAATTTATATATGAATATTTTATAAAAACAAATGATAATATAAAGCTATAGGGAATTAAATAAATAGTCATAATTAAAGACCAAACATACTTTGATGAAAAAAATTTTTACAGATCCTTTGTAGAGTGATTAATGAATTCCTAATTATACAGTTTTTATTAATTATTCTACAGGAGCATGTTTCACCAATTAGGTGTAACATGTTATAGTGGTATGAGAGCTATGGTTAGTCCATGATATAAAATTTGAAAATTATATGATATTTTGGTTTTACTACTTATAAATGATATGTTGTATAGCTAGGAATAATTTGATGATCTCGATATTGATTGGTATGATCATGTTACTCATGTTAAAAGGTTATTAAAGATAACTGATAAGACAGTGATAACGGGGGAAGATGGTACCTAGACTTGCAATGGAGCAATTTAACTTCTCTAAACTTTCTTAAAGAAAAAAAAAAGATAATTGTAAAGGTGAAGAGAACCATGGCTTGACTAGAGAATTGAATTACAGAGTTAAAGTAGAGGAAACAAACTTAAATGTGTACTTAGCTAAAGGTAAGGATAAAAGTGATTACATTCATATATGCATTAAAGTGAATTTTTGAGTGAATTGGTGATGTATTTTAGAGTTGATCATATTACCAATATAGAGTAGTTATTGAAATCCATTAAATTGTCATTCATAACATGATTCTATTAAAATTGAAATAAATATTAATATGGTTAATATAGATGGAATCAAGGTGACCTTAATCCTTAATGTATGGGTTAAAGTTAATAAGTATTTTATTTTCTTAGATGATGGTTTTCATATGACATATATATTAATTATAAGAGAAGTGAATCATTCAATCATAATGATGCATATAGAATGATGCATATGATTGTTGATCTATGGTATATAGATTGCTTACTAAAGGAGCAAAAATAAATGAGTTCTAATGTGACCATTCAATAATTTATAAAGTTAAAGGAACAAGAACATTAGTAAGTCAAACATTTGTTTAAGAATGAGAACTTCTATTTGCATATGAAATTTCATTAGGCTGCATGTTTAATTTGAGCAGAAATTTAACACCTAAAGTTTATAGCTACATTAAAAGATCTAATCATTGAATTGAACTCAAGATAATGTGAGCTTGCCTAAAGTTAACTATAGAGTAATATGATATGGATCTTTAATAGGTGTTGTTGCAAAGTAACATTTCAAATGTATACCTATATGTATGAAAATTAGTGAAATAAAAAGAATTATATGTGTACATGAAGAGATGTCAAATTTCATGTGTATGTGTTATGAGAATAGAACTGTGCAACTCCATTGAAATAGGTACTTGGCCAGTAAGGCATAAATTCATTTCAAAGAAATTAATGGGCTAAAGGTTGTTAAGAAAGTAAGGGACTTAAAAAACTTATTTATTAGCATAATAAATTGTTGTGGTTGGACTGAATAAACAAATGTGGATGCTAATATATATATAGAACAACACATGCACACAATTAGGAATCCTTAAATGCACTTGACGTAAGAATGAAGCTATCAAACTATTTTGGAAAAATTGACTTATGAGTGGATTAATATAAGGTTGTTTCAACCATGCTTATTAATTAGGCAAGTTCTTTTCAAGTGTCCAAATTATATGCATAAAATCATAGTTATATCTATCTATTGCCAATGTACATAAGTGCATAGAATGGGAGAAGAAGATGTAAAGTGAATTTTGAAATTGTAGAGCTACTATGACAAAATTAGAAAGGGTTGATGGTATAGTCATAAACTCATTAAAAGAAAACATATAAAATGAGTAGTGCAATGAAAGCATAATAATCTAACAGTAGTTAGCTTCATAAATTGTTAATAAATCATGGTATTTTATTGCTTGAGAATCATATATATAAAGGGCAAAATTGGTATCTTTAAGATAGTAAAAGTCCAATATACACATGTTGATAATTATTAAAATAATATGATTAGAATCATTGATGTTATCTTAGGCTATAAAATGTGTGTTTCTACTTTATTGAAAAATAAAAATTGCATAAGAAAACCTTGGTTGTGTGCTTAGATGCTTCTTTATATGTTGAAATATGTTAGTCTAAGAGTTGAATAAATATGGTAGGAGTTGTTATGCATGGAAAGGAAAAAGACAATATATTCTAACTTGGCAAGTATCTAGAACTCAAAAAAAAAAGAAAAGAAAGAGGGATTGAATATAAATGAATTTATACCTAAGAAATCATATAAATAAAGAGGAAATCATTGACTTGAATGAAAAATATGATGAGTATTCTTTGGATAATTGCATATATTATGGGAGAGATGGATGTTCTTATTTTTGTAACTAGAACTATAACCATATGTTACATGACATTATTGAAATTATAATTATATGAATAGTTAGTTATTATAAAAATTTAGAAATATTTCATGTTTAAGTACAACCCATTTTATTTATTATGCTGAAGGGATATTGTCTTTCATTACAGTATATACTATCATTGAAATTTTAACCTGTTGATGTGAGTTATGTTGTAAATCTTGACATTAGTATTGCCTATGTTAGTTAAAAGTCACATGTTATAAAGCATTATCTTCAAAAATTTGTTAAATTACACATTATGGCAACATAAGGGAAAAAGTAGCTTGTATGCTTTACTTAATAACAAACAAATCTTATTAGTAAAATGTTAGATAAATAAAGAAGCAATTTAATATAAAGATCAATTTTACAAGGAATACAATATAAGGTACGGTAGTATTGTATGTTAAATTTTAAGATTTTTCTTTTAAATTACTAAATTATACCTAGTGAATTTGGTTGCTTAAGACTTGCTGTATGTTCGTCCATAGGATAAAATGATATGGAATAGTTGTCTAGAGAGTGTAGCATTTGTATACGTAGGATTTTTGTAAAAGAAACTTACTAGATGATGCACATGTGTATGATTAATTAGTTGCTACCCACATAAATGAATATTTTTTTGTTAGTTAGTATGGGTCAGGGATATGTATAATCTAAGTTATAAATAGATTATAATCATGCGTAAATGTTGGTATGAATTGAATGAGTAACTCATTAAAGTTTGATAATAAATGTTTTATAAATTACACTTGATGAGAATTCTTATTACCAACTAAGTATAATGCTTATATTTTAAATTGTTAACTAGGTGCGAAAAATAGCTAAGATGATATGTTTAGTTGCATGGATAATTATATATGTAAAGAGATCCATAAATGGAAATGCTATAATTGAAATGTTCCATGAAATTAATTAAGGGTTGTTAATTTATATACAAACTAAAGAAAACTCTTACTTACGTAGGTGATCTGATCAGTCAAATTCTTATCATGGAAGAAACTTGAAATAAGCTTGATAAATACTTGAGTATTAATTTTTGAGCCATATTAGGTTAATAATATGACTATTGGAAATTAATATGAAAACATATAGGCAACAGTACCTGCAGTTATTCATACAGTATTGAACATATGTGCTGGATTAAAAATAATAAACATTAACTAATTATTATATTATAAATAAGTTATTATATAGTTTTGGATTTGCAATAAAATTTGTCATATTGTAGTAAATTAAAGGAGTTAAGGGAGCTATCAAGCAGTAGATTTAATTAATAATAGTTTTAGTCATTCACTGGATATATAGAAAACCACCAAATTATTCATCTGAAGCTGGAATGAAGAGGGTGTTGATAAGGAAAGAAATAGGAGTTTAGTTGAGAGAATCATAATACCTTAGTGCTGATTGGAGAGCTTAGCATTTCTATGCTGATTAAATGAATATATATATACTACTAAATAATCTGAGGAAGAAAAATTAAAAAGAAATTAAGATCAGACCTTGGAAGTAAGGTAAGATTATATATGTATATGTATACTCTTTTCAGCTTATGAGCTTCACACTGTATTAGTTAATGATAAGTTATGGAAGCATGTATATTGTTGAATAGGTTTATATGCATAAACATAAGTAAATTACTCGTTAATGATTAATTGGATGTGTGAGATTAGGTATGGTAAATATTGCAGGTGATGTTAAATTTTCAAGGTGTGCATTAGGGATTTATTGGGTATTAAAAGATGATATTAAAAGTTCTATACATATGTTGTTTCTTATTATATACATAAATGCATACACTTTTGCATTTCATTTAAAAATTAGTTCTATTTCTAACAAATTTCCTTATGCATGAGAAATAAACATTATTGGACATATGCATGGCTATCTTTAGCAAGAAATACTTGGTTTTAGTGTATATTTTAGGCTTAATATATAAGAGTGCTGCAATGATAAGATTAATTTAAGAGGTCACCAGCAAATACAAATTATGAATGATACTCAGTTGGGATATGCGTGAATCGTAAAGTTAAGAATATTTTGTTCAGGGACTATATCGATTATATATATGTATGTACATATGTGTATATGTATATATATATACAAGGTAACATGTGTTTTGAATAGACATAAAGTGAATTAATGACTTGGTCTTAAGGTGTGATCAATTATTTAGCTTGTTAATGTAAGTGTATATACCATAGTGTATTACTACCTTCCTAATAGCACCTTGGAAATTTGAGAGAAGAATAAATGAAAACAATGTAATAAAACAAGGTTTATGCATGAAACTTACACCCAAGATTTTTTTATATATTAATAACAAACATCATTAGACCAACTAATTGATTGTGTAAAAATGAGTGTGCATGAGGCAAACTTACATTGAGTGTTGAATTTAATTAATGTATATTATTGAAATGCAAACACAGGCCAGACGATTGTATATAAGATATTAATGGTTAGATCATAGTTTACAACCATGAATCGTATTTAATTCCCTTTAAATGTTTATATATTATATGCATATAAAGTGGTAAGGTTAAGGAAGTAAAATGAGTGAATTGTTGTGTGAGGCAACCTTATGCATGCATTGAAAATTAATATAGAACCAATAGCATGTAAGGTCGCATTCCTTATAGCTTACACATGGAATGATTAGTTATTAACTTTGAGCTGCTTACTGACTTTAAGGAAGTCTATGTGTAAATTGAACTATGAGGTTTGTGGTTGGATAGAGTGATTTATTTATTATTGAATTCTAACCTTGAAATTAATTGATGGAATGATTAAGAATAATGGTTGTATAACTAAAATCTGTTGAGTTATTATTGAACCATTTCGAATGAGTGCAATTACTAATATGTATGACATAAATTTTGATGGGATAGTTGAAACCATAATCTTAATGTAGAAGCAGCAAGAGGTTGGGTTATACTTATATAGGGGGAGATATGAAATTCTAAGATTTATAAATTAAATTATTAGCACTTTAACAAACTAGATATGACCCATTCATTATGAATCGTATCTTACTTGTTACATGATGGAAAATACTTAATATGCTAAAGTTGATTTTATGAGTATTTTCTTGGTGAAAAAGAGGAGTTAAATACATGAATAACTAGGGGTAAGATACAATATATTTAGTATTATTTATGTTAAAAGAAATTTTGTTGGTATTGTGTATTTACGTACCTATATCAAATGTTTTGCTTTGATTACTACATCAATGTATGGGGTACATGCATCATTACTATATTGTGTACCTGCTAAGGACAAAACCATATAATGATATATTGGAATTAATATTTATAAAGTTGATTGATCAAGTGATCAAACTTAAGTTAGAAGTTGACCAAATTAATTATCTCCTTGTAAATGACCTACTTTGGAATTTATCAAATTGACTTATGCAATTAATTACACAATTATTAAATCAACAAGACATCTTTACATGTATATGAACTCATCAACAAATGAATGTTAATCCTTGTCCAAATGCATGTGAATTACCAAGGATAAATTGAATTCATGTGTGTATGTTATATTCTTAAATAGGTGAGGTATTGACTACTAATTAAGTTAAATACACATACTGGTACACATACCAATCCAATATTAAGACCTATGACTTGGCTACATGCATATACAATAAAAATAAAGTAATAAATGTTATGGTTATTTGACCATAAGATGATGTTGTCGAAATGGATCAAATAACATAACTTGTATACATTTATATGCAAGTGAAAGGTATATTAAAATAAAATTATCAAATGAGATAAGAGTGATAAGTGTTAGGTCTATGAATTAAATTATTATATTAATTTATTTGATTAATGTCAATAAAAAATTAAAATGCAACTAGTATAAAAGGAAGTAGTATACGTACTCATGGTTTAATTTTAAACCATTGATGTAAAATATTCTTAAAATAAGGAAATTGAGAGACGTATGCATTATACATGTAAATACAAATGTTTTGACATATTTACATAATATATATGATTGAAATATCAAGAACTTTACATATTTGGTAGGGAAGATGGAAGGATTGTTACCTCTACTTCACGTGCAAATAAGGGTAAACATAAAACAGGTTGATGCCTAATATTAATTATCTATAAACAAGTTTCACAGGTAAAATATAAAAACTTGTTAATTAGAAGCATATCATCATATAATGTTATGAATATTCAATTAATATTTATTTACTTGGATATGTGATACATTTAAATAATCAAAAATATTATTGCTTTATACTTAAGTCACATTATGCAAAAGCATACATAATAAATGCATAAATCATGCATCATACATCATTAGCATGATATTTTGAAAAAAAAAAAAAGGTGGTACAGATACAGACACAGAGAATATAGAACATACAGAAAATATAAAGATATACTCAAAAACTATATGATTGAAAATATACCTAATATAGATTATGTCCAATTATATACAGAGATTGATATGATTACAGAGAAATGATGAAATGACAGAGAAAGAAGGAAAAGAATACATATTTGCATTCATTAATATATAGCATACCATAGCGATAATAATAGAGCAACGTAATTCACACTTGCATTCATTAACGTAAAGCATATTATTACTATTATATTAATGTATAAAGTGATGATATGGTTGGTCCGTGTAAGTGATGAATGGTAAATAGAGTTATTTACCAAAAATGTTTTTATTGATATTGCATTATCGATTATGTAGTTGATTGACTACAATATTTATTATGAATTACAGTTACAATTATTTGTTAATTATTTTTATTAACTATTTTTACTTGTTATGGAAATATAATAAAATTGTATTCATAGTGCAATTAATATTAGATACCTCTAAATTTTTTATTATTTATTTTATTATTATGCTTAGCATTTATCATTTGATAGATGCAAGTCAAAGTAGTTTAGATGAACATCCGAATCAATGAAGCATCAGAACAGTCAGGATACTCTGAGCCTTGTATGATCTTTTAAAATATACTTTAGTAGTATAATGCATTCCTAGCAGATATTTTAATTATGTAACTATCATTATGCATTTTATGGGCAGTAAAATATTTTATGCTTGTGTAATAGTAGGGACGTTAAAATCACATAGTATGTGGTTTATCTAAATTACATAAATAATATTTATATATAGGAGTTATCTTGTGGCATGCCATAATTTACATATGAATATTTTATACAAACATATGATAGTATAAAGTTATAGATAATTAAATAAATAGTCATAATTATAGATTGAACATTTATTGTATGCTTAAAGCTTATCATGTCCATTTATTGTATTATTTGTTTATTTATAAGGCCTATTAATTTACAAATTACCTAATCAAATTTATGCTTTAATAGAAGGATTAATTTGTTGGATAAAAAAATGAACACCATAAGTTCAATCATCTGGGAGTAAGGGTTAAATAAGTGAAGGTATTTAAATGGTAATTAAGATTATTTGTTAAAATCAACCTTACACTGTGCAATCAAATGTTCATTTGATTTTAATAAGTAATCTTATCTTTGAAAAGAGCATTTATTGCATTTTATTTACAATCTTAATAGATCGATGGCATAATTAATAATGGAACTTAATGGCCTTCTCACAAGTTAATGATCTTAATCCTAACATTCATCACTAAGTTAAGACTTTTAAAGCATATAATTTAGTCACACTTAAATTTCCTTTTCTTACATTGTTTGTAAATTGTTTATCAAATTTTAATTATTAACACATATAAAAGTTTCAACCACCTAAATAATTAATAAAATCAATAATTAGTACTTAGCACATTATGATCTCTACAGATGGTACTCTTATATTACATTCGTGACTCGTACTCTTATAATGGCATGAATTAATAACAAGGTTTAGAAATTATTAATTCATTTATTTTATACATTGTATTTATACACCAACAAGTTATTGATGCCATTTTTGAGGATCAAGAGTATCATTTTAGCTAATGTTAGTGACTTGAAAGTAGTTGATTAATTTAGGATTTTATTTACTTGTTTAATTTTATTTCTATTGACTTGAACATAAACATTGGTTGTTTCACATGAGAAATGTCTAAAGTGCTAAAAACTTAAAGACTCTTGACATGGAGATTGAAAGAACTTTTAGAGAAAACCTTAGAGCCATACCAAGTAACTAAAATGGAAGGGCATCCTTTTTGAAGAGTACATAATGCTTAATGCTCAAGCTCAAGCGTAGTCCATTAAGATGGTGTTGAAGTCCCCATGCTTTAAGTTTCCCTTTGAAGACCTAATGAGGAAATCATTAACTTCTTAGAGATGTGTGATACCTTTATGATTAATGGAGTTTTAAAATATTCAACTTAGTTAAGATTGTTTTCTTTCTCTTTAATAGACAAGGCTAAAGCTTGGTTGCATTTAGTGCCACCTAATTCATTCATAACATGGTCAAAACTAGTATAAGCATTCCTTATAAAGTATTTCCCATTGATAAATAAGTTTGTATGACATCTTCTAAAACTTCATTATTCTTGAAGGTATGACATAGCTTCAAGAAGTTGGCGATATGCTCATTTGGTCTTTAAAGGAAAACCTAAAGACTAAGGAGTTTAACACTATATGGATAAGATTAGACTTGAGATCAAAATTATTGTTATTCATAAGTTATAATACTAGGTTTGTTACTTGACATTTGCCTCTTAATCTTTGGATTAAAAGGGATAAAGTTTGTAGCACTTTGGACATGTCTAATGTGAAATATTTAACAAGTATGTTTAGAGTGAAAAATAAAATTACACTATAAGTAAATAAAATTAAAATTTAATCAACTACTTTCAAGTCACTAATATTAATTAAAATGCCACTCTTAATCCCTAATAATGATGCCTAAAACTTATTAATGTATAAATGTAAAAGATATAAAAGTATGTGATTTAATAAGTTTAAAGTTAATCATTATTGTTAATTCACACCATCATAAGAGTACATGTCATAAATGTAGTATAAGGTTATCATCCATAAATATCAAAATATGCTCAGTACTAGTTTTTGATTTTGTTAATTATCTAGGTGATTCAAAAATTTATGTGTGTCTAAGAATTAAAAAGATGATAAAATAAGTTGCAAAGAAAAAAGTGCAAGTACATAATAGCAAAACTCATAACTTAAAGATGAATGTTAGGATTGAGATTGTTAACTTATAAAAATGCAATGAAGTTCTATTAATGATTAAGTTATTAGTATATTAAGGTCATAAAAATAATGCAATCAATGCTCCTTTTGAAGATAAGATTAATTATTAAAATCAAACAAACATATACTTTCATAATATGGAATTAATTTTAATAAATAACTTAGTTACCAATTAAATACCTACATTGATTTAATCTCTATATCGATGATTAAACTCATGTTGTTCATTTATTTTATCCAACTAAGAAATATTTCTTCCAAAGTAATTAATTAATCTAATTGGGTAATTTGCAAACTAATGGATCCTATTAATAAGTAAATCATCAATAAATAAATCATCATAATGAATAAAATAATAAATAAATATAATCAATCTCTAGTATACCATTAATCATTCAAGTCATATCACGTTCACAAGCAATCAATCCCAACTCTAGCATAAGTTTCTATTTAAGCATGATTAAAGGCATATTTTTCTAAGCTTATAATTTGGTCAAACTTGATTACGAGCTACAAAATAAGTTGGATGTTTTTATTTTGAACAACTTCAATGCTTATAAGTTAAGCTCATAAGTTGAAAAAATAATTTAGGGGAGACTAGCTTCTCTTTTTGAAACATATAAGCAACTACCTTATAAACTAGTTTCGCTAGACATTTTACAATAAGGTATTTCCTTTTAAACACTTAATTTATTTTTTAGAAAATGTTATCACCTTATTTAAGGACATTAATTTATTAATTTAAGGGTGTAAAACATTTTATAAATTTTAATTGACTTCTAAGTATTTAAATAATATATTTTATTTAAATAGATTTTCATGAATTATTTTTTATAAATGTAATAAAATATTGTATATATTTACTATATAAATATATATATATTAAATATGAAATGACATTACCTTTTAATTTAATTATTATATAAAATTAAATGTATGTTGTTTATTATATTACGAAATAACTAACACATTTATTAGTCATTTTAATGGTAATTTTATTTATAAATCATTTTTTTCAAACACTTCATTTGTTCATTAGCCATTTACAAATTTTCTTAATCAAATGCTTAACTATTTAAAATTTTTAATGTTTATAAGCTCTAATTAGCTTATAAGCATTAAATGCTTATAAGGTAATTATCATCAGCTAAGCCAAATGGTTCATAAATATATAAAGAAAAGGTTCAAAACAAAATACAAACATATTATTTAAAACCAAAAGAAATTATGCAAAAGTCTTCTTCAGATGTCTTCAAGACTCCTTAGTTGTAGGTTTTAACATCTTAATGATCCAACTTAAGTATATTAAATCATTAAAATATAAGCAAAATAAAAAGGAAAACAAGGATGATAAACTAACTCTAATAAAATGCTATGGGTAAAATTGGTGAAGCAAAAGAAAGAAAGAATAAAATTATGAGAAGATTATATTGATATGAGTATGAAGGTTCTCTCCAATTTTTTTAGCTCCTCTCCATAAATAAGCTAAGAAGTATGTAAAAAAAATGGGAAAATCATATTTTCATATGGTTAATCATAGTCTTTTATTTTATAATCCAATGTTTCAAAATCAATATGTAAAATATATAAAAAATCATAACTCTAAAAGTCAACTTGAGTTATGCTAATGTTAACACAGATTGAGTTGACAATTTAAATATACAAAATATAGTTGACAAGCCTAACATGAATAAAATTAAGCTTTACATGGCTCAAGTTAACTTATTTTGATAAAATATTGTTATTTCAATTCAAACATGACTTGAAAGGGATTACAAGATTCATGTTAAGTTAAAATAATTTAGATATACAAGAATTAGTTATGTCAATAATAACATGAACCAACATATTAAAACATGAAATTTTATGATATAAGGCTATGAGTAGAAGCTAAAATCATGAATTGAAGAGTCAAAATAAAAAAATTCATAAATCATAAAAGATGATGTAAAAGCTAAATATGAAATAGAAAATACAAAAACATAAGGCATTTGCATAAAATTATAATTACATAAGGATAAAAATAAAGAATTTACGAATAAAAACACTTCCAAGTAAGGGAGAAAGTGGGTTAAAAAGATAATTAACAATCACCTATACATAAATATTAACTAAGTGGAGGTATTTAATTGGTAATTAAGCTTATTAACTAAAATTATCCTTAACTTTGCACCATGAAAGTAGATATTTATTTGATTTTAATAAGTAATCTTATCTTTAAAAAAATCATTAATTGCATTTTGTTTACCACCTTGATAAACTAAAAGTAATCATTAATGAAACTTAATTACATTCTCACAAGTTAACAATCTTAATCCTAACATTCATCACTAAGTTAAGAGTTTTAAAGCATGTGACTTAGTTAATTTTCTTTCTTTGCATTCTTTGTAACTTGTTTTATCACTTTTTAATTGTTTGAAACACATAAATGTTTGAATCACCTAGATAATAATAAAATCAATAATTAGTACTTAATATGCTTTAATCTCTATAGATGATACCTTTGTATTACATTAATAACTCATGCTCTTATCATGGCATGAATTAACAATAAGGATTAATTGAAAACATATTAAAGCATATATTTTTATATTATTACATTTATATGCTAATATTATCTCAATTGAAAATGGAATTAAAAAAGGAATGAGAGTAATTATTTCATATTGTTGATTTTATTTTCATGAAATGATTCTATCAGTTCTAACACCTTAGTTACAATAATCATTTCTCCAACATACTATTTTTTATTTTGATTTAATTATCTAATTGATTATAATTTTAAACTTATATATATTCATCGTATCAAATCTTGTGTGGGCAAGATGGTAGTCCTAGCTGAAAGCAATCTTCTAATAGATGACACCTAGGGGCTTACTTGGAGCAAAGAGTGAACTTCTTAAGGGCCTCCATGAAGAAATGATATGAACCCATGATAGGTTCCAAAATGGAGTCACTACTTAGATGGTTACAAAAAAATAATTCAATTGATCTATAGCTTGAGTGTTAGCTAAACCTTTCAAAGAATGGCGTCGAGTGATAAACATCTATTTTTATGAGTTTCATATAAAGATTTTATCATGTCAATAGATTAATTGCACTTAGGCAACTAGTTATCCTTCGTAGACATGAATTTAAACATAAACGCATAACATGGCATGGTAGCATAAGTAAAGCATAATAGTAAATATAACAAAGATAGCATGAAGAGAATAAAGGAAACTAGGGATAAAACAAAATCAATAAATACAATAAGTGAGGAATATGAAATAAAATAGATATCCTTATTCTATTAAAAATGTTCTTCTAAAAGTATAAGAATTATATGCTAAGTAATGTCCCAAAATCCTCTAATTAGCACCAAAAAATTTGTTTTTTCACCAATATGATTCAAAAATAAGATCAGAAAATATTTGAATAAAATATTGTAATTAATGCAAAAATTATAATTAAGGATTATCCTAATTAATTTGAGCTATTAGTAAGCTTAAACTATATTTATAGAGGTCTTAAGAGTTCAAAAATAGGGTAGAATTGTACTTTAGGTTGAAATAAGTGATTTTGATTTGTATAGAGAGCAATGTCTATCACACATTCAATAAATAGTACCAATGTGCATCATAAATTATACAAGAACATGTATCACATTTTACGATAAATAGTACTAACATGTACTACATATTACAATGAATAGTGATACCATGCATTACATGTTATAAAAGCAATGTCTATCACACATTGCAATCGAAGATCTAAAATAGTGGAATTAATAATGAGTTATCATTGCAAACTAAATAAAAATGCCTAGATTTTAGTGGAATTAATAATGAGTTATCATTTTTAATGTTCTAAATCCTTTTCCATCATGTAGACATAAAATATTCAATCTAAATCAAACCCCACCACTCTAATTTGCTACATTTTACATAAATAAAAAAGCTTTAGTTTTTAAAAATGGGTTCTTAATGCTAAAAACCTTTCAAAATGATAGTTTATGACCAATCCAAATTATTTATGTAATTTTGAAGCATAAATGCTACTATTAATCAAACACTCAGAGATTTCACCTAAAATATAATATGTGCCACACGTTATAGGGAAAAGGCAATGTGAATCTTTTATTGAGCAATATGTATCACCCATTGTATGGAAAATGTGACACGGGTTGCATGTTACTTAGGCAAAGTCAAAATTTTGAAAAAAAGACATGAAATAAAGCAAAAAAGACACCATAATAGAATAGAAAATGAAGGAACAACATAAGAGGCAATGCTTTGAGATCTAACTAAAGCTAGTAGTTGATATTTCTTGATTTCAAGGTGTTTCACTAAGCTAAATTAGTCCAATAATTAATGTAATTAAGTTTAATTAATATGATTAATTATTTCTAAAGTAATTTTGGTCAAGTTTTAGTGGTTTTAGTCAATTTTTGCTTTTTTTTTTTAAAAAATACCTATTAGATATCTTTAAAGTTGGTTAAAAGTGATATTTTAAGTTCTCGATGTGGGAATTTTCTACTGAATAACAATGTGCATCATATATTGCTTAATATGCATTACATATTTCAAAAATGGTAATATACATCACATATTAGCCATAAAAGGTAATAAATATCACATATTAAGTAATGTGATGCATATTATACTATTGGTAGAATAAAAACTCCATTTTTATGGTACTTTAGTTTAATTTTAATTCATAAGATTCCTTTAATCGTGTAATTAAGGTAAGCTTCATAATCAAGTAATAGAGGGTGAAAATTAACAGTTAATAGTTTACCATCTATTTAGACTCATTTTAAAGATAAAAAATCCTAAGTATAGGTTATCAAGGTACATAATACATTAATTGGAATATATGTTGCATATTGCTTGGGGCCTAACATGCAATACAATATTACTTAGGTCAGGTAATGTATGACATATATAGCAGATATTGTTAAGCAACATGTGATGCAAGCTAGTTATTATATACACCCTTATGGCTAATTCAAATTCCTATTTTATTAAAATACTTCTTTTTCCTCTTTTTTAAGTTTTAGAGAACTTCTCTTTCCCTTCTTACATCCAAATACTAGAATGGCTCATATTAAGCTCTTACCAGCTCCATTTGATCCATGTGTAGTCTTGAGATATGCTCTTCATGGCTTACCAATAATGGAGTTATCCTTCAATAGGATCTATGGATCTAACATTGTAAAGGAATTTTAACCAAATTTCTATTGGTGTTTTGCACACCTAAAAAAGGTTAGACTGTAAATTCCTTGCTCTAATTCAATTTAATATAATTTTCACATATTTCTAGCTTTAAATTACTATAGATATGCATGTTTAGGCTTGGTTTTGGTCTTAAATTTATGAAAATCTGAGGTTTTTTTAATTGTTTTAAGTCTAATTAATGGATCTTACATATTGGTTTCCATGTATTTGGGTGAGTTTTGATCATGAAGGAACATAATATGTATCATACATTAATTGATTTATGATGTATATTGTATAACAATATGCAACACATATTGACTCATAATCTTAGGTTTCTTTTAGTGGGTTTTGGTTTATTTTGATTGGGTTTTCAATACCTTTATAAAGAAAAAGGATGATTGTTAGAGTGGTTGAGTGCTCATAACATACAGAAATGGTATGCTAAACTTCTTGAGGAAATAAAGCTAAAGGTGAATAACTATTGTTTTACCCAATTCATTTCTTGCTTCAAATGTATAGAGAAGAATTGTAATTGGTTTTGTAGTTATAACATTGATGGAGCACTAGATGGACTCACTCATACCTTTTATTTACCTATTAGGAAGGTTATTACTGTACTTAGGTTCTTTGTTACCATCATTAGGTTGGAGTATGTTGGGGTACCAATCATGTTTGATACTAGATTAATATCCCTAAACTAGGACTTTGATATGATCTATTGGTTATAAGAGTTTTAACCCCATATGCAAAAGGAACACTCAATTATATAATATAGTCTTAAGAGGGGACCTTGAGCTTAACTGTTAACACATACACTCTAAGGTAGTATATATGTTACTTCTTACTTCATGTAATGGGTTACCCTTTGGTCATTGATATTATAGATAACATCTATCTTTCTATGCTCTAGGCTTTACATGATTTCGGTGTGATAAAGTAGTATGACCAAGGTAATGTTAGTCTGGCCTACCTAATGTTAAAGTTAAATCTTTATAGTTGTTGCAACTAAGAGAGATTTATTAGTTATTAACAAGTGATTGAGATATAATTTATTGAACTTTATCATTCACCTTATTTTGATTTTTCTACCTTGCTTTTAGGTTTAATTTTATCCTTGTTTATGTAGGTTTTTACCTATGATATTAGCTTTCTCCCAGCTTTAGAGGTTGCTTATGGACTGTAGCCCAACTTCCCTAGATTATAAGCATGGTCTATTGCCCACCAAACCTTAAGGTGAGATATGGATATGTCAAGAACATATCTCAATAAGCTAACTAGGGCTCAAGTAAGAGATAAAAACAAATATAGTAGTGAATAATTTTAAGTAAGTGGTTTTAGGTATACTTATGTATGCTTTTATTTGCTAAAGTATTGGCCCATTTTGAGTACATCAGTTACTTTGCTCCATTAGTGGTAAATGCATCCTTTATGGAAATTTATACTAATATTTATAGAAAAAATTAAGCAACATATGATTCTAAAGGGAATCGACTGTCAATTCTTCTACCTATACAAGAGAGTCATTGACTGGTATGATGGGTTCAAGAGCAAGGTTGAGCCAGTATGTTATGTTTTTGTCCATACATACCAATACTAACCTTAGATTAATTATCATGATAATAGGGCTACCTTGTTAGGATTCTTTAGTTAACCCACTTACTCATTACTTAATGTTTACTTATGTAAGGTTGATATCACCTATGAATCTATCTACTTGACATGTATTTTATAACTAAGAGCTCTTAAGGAAGGTGGGACTTAAAGAGAGGGTGTAATAAAGGAGATACATCAGTTACGCCATTTGGAGTCAGTATTGAGGATATTTCTGCTCCACTTATTCCTTCAATAGACTATTTGGAGTAGTTCATCAAAGGTAATATACTTTGGCCCCTCAACTTGAGATCCATACTTTTAACAAGCAATGTATCTCCATAGAGCTAGCATTTCCAATGCTTGACTTAGGTGACATTGAGCTTACACCATCAAACAGTACCCATATAAGTAATATTTGGACTTGTCTTAGTTGTATTTTTCTATCTTTAACAAGTTTAATAATGTATCTTTGGTTTGTAATTATCTAAAGATGATCGTATTAACATCACTTACCATTTGATGGGGATACATTAATATCATAGTCATGAGTTACTATTACATCTGTCATTTATGTATATTTAAAAAATACATTCGCATGATCACTGCTTATCATGCATGAATTGAATTGAGTATGTTCATTAGAAGGTTACTTATTGGTATGAGTTAGTGATCAAGTGAGAACAAGTATGAATTATTATTATTTAGTAACCTAATAAGTCAAAAGTAATGAAGATTATGATTATGTTAAGGTGATGAATAGTTAGATATTAAAATTCATACTAGAGTAGTAAACTTATATGAATGTATCTATACGAATTGGTATGTTAGAAGGGGTTAGAATTAATGTATGTAAATAAAATGTTGAAAATGAACATAAGTTTATTTTAGAGTCAGCTATACTTAGTTATGTTGACTAAATGAGTAAAAATGGATAAAATATAATGTAAGAAGTAAACGTTATGGTAAAAATAATTAAAAAGGGAAAGGGACAATGTTTGCCACTTTAAAGTGATTAAGGAATGGATTTACTTAATTTAAGATGGTGGATCAAAAATATAATTGTTGACCCTGACTTTTCACACTCATGCAATTTCGGGTTTCTATTGATTCGGCTCGGTATTAGTCCCCGATATCGACCCTGATTATGCATGTAGGCCTTTGTGGCTTCCCCTGAGCATTCTAGTGCACAGAATACCTCAGAGCTGGTGGCACCCACCACGATGCCCGGCAGGGCCCACCACCCTCATTTCCCTATTCTATGTGTTCTGTACATTCAGAACACACTTCATTGTTGCCTACGCAAGGCAAACCACAGGAAATGCAAAATATTGCATTTTAGGGCCTGGGTACTATTCACCATGAATAGTACATAGATGGGGCCCAACACCTCTGGTAGCCTATTCTGTGTATTCTGTACTTAAAGAATACATTTCACAGCTACCTTACGCAAGGTACATCTTGCGGCATCCCAAATGCCATATTTTGGGCCCACCGCGCTGTGGGGCTCACCAGGCATTAGTGGGACCTGCTACCCTTATTGGCATATTCTGTGTATTCTGTACTTACAGAATACATTTCACATCTGCCTTATGCAAGGCACATATCGTGGCACCCCAAATGCCACATTTCGGGCTCACCGTACTTTAGGGCCCACCAAGCATTAGTGGGACCCGCTACCCACTATAATTCTATTCTATGTGTTCTGTACGCATAGAACACATCCCACTTGTTGCCTTACTCATGGCAAAGCACTTGGCATGTTATTTGCCACCTTCTGGGCCCACTACGGTGTAGGGCCCACTGAGACACTATTGACCATGGATAGTACACATGTGGGGCCTACCACGTAACTTAACCTAATTCAAGTTTTCTATGCACATATAACACATTTTCACTAGTGCCTACGCAAGGCATGAGTTTTTGGCATGCCGAATGCCATTTTGGGCCAGAATAGTGCTACAGGCCCTAAAACAGGCCCATTAGCAAAAACTCGATGTTCGATGCCGAATTTGGCAAAACTTATAACTGCAAAATGACTCAAAATGTTGTTTGCATCTTCCTGGACATATGGCATGCATCTCGTTCCACCCGTACGAGGTGGAACGCATAGGTCAAAAATGCTATATGCGTAGCGCATAGCCCTATGCACGTCGCACGTTGCATAGTAAAGATGTTTGGTCGGGAGCCTTTTCAGGACCGAATCCGAAAAACTTTCCTTCATGAAAAAGTCTTAGAATGCTAAATAACACTTATTTGGCATGGGGCGCACATCCCGTTGTGGCCCTAGTGGGCCCTACGTGATGGTCCAAAAACTATATGCTATGCATATAGGGCTGTATGCTATGCACATAGAGCTATATGCTATGCATATAGGGCTATATGCTGCGCACATAGGCTATGTGTGGCGCACATAGTTTTCAAAAATTTCAAATCCGAGTGAAAATTACAAAATTGCCACTCTCAAAAATTGTTCTATAAATATAGAGCTCAGGGTAACATTTTAGGGATCTCAAAAATTACCAAAAGGCAAGCCAAACCTCTGCCAAAATTATTTCATAATTAATTAGGCTAATAATTAATTAAATTACTTGGATTTAGAGATAAATTGGCTCTATTGAGGCTCCCGAAATGCGTGAGGAAGCAAGATCAAGGAAGAAAAGTTGCTAAAATAAGGTAAATCCTCTTATTTTTCCATTTTTCTTCCATTTTCTTCTATTTTTCAAACTATATGCTGCACATATAGATCTATGTGTGCCACATATCGCATATGTGTGGTGCACATAGGGCTATATGCTACGCATATAGCCTCCAATTTTTTTAAAAAAAGCCATTTTTCTCGCGTTTTTAACCTATTTTTTGCCCGATCTGGCTATGTCAGTAACATTTAAGGCTTTTCCATGCCTTGGGTGTCCTGGATCTAACTTAAAATGAGCTGAATTTTAAATAATTTTAACTTTAAAATTATTTTCTTTGAATTGGATGCAAATCCTCGAGCAAAACTCCAGTTTTGGGTCCGATCTACCTAGATCGGGGTCGGATCTATGGTTTCTGTTTGAAAATCTTTGATTTTCTTTCGATTTTTAAAACTATGTGTGCTACATATACATCTATGTGCGCCACGCATACCCTATGTGTGGCGCACATAGATCTATATGCAACACACATAGATCCCGATTTTCATAGAAAAACCCAATTTTCACCCGATCCGCTTCGGATCTAATTTTTCCAACAACTCCAATAGCTTTTCCATGCAGTTGGGGTTCTGGATCTATCAAAAATTATCCAGATCTACTTGATTTTAGCCTTAAAATTAATTATTTCAATTAATTTCTTAATTAATTATTTGGTTTGCAAAAGCGGAGGCCGATTCGTGCTCAAAATAAGGTACTATCTTCATTAATGTTGCGTATTTTAATCTATAGATCATTTCTGTACTGAAGGATTTAATTTTCTTGTAGATTTACAAGCTATGTGCACCACATGTCATTCTATGTGCGCCGCATAGAGCCTGTGTGTGGCGCACATAGCCTGATGTGTGGTGCGCATAGTTCACGTTTTTCCAGAAAAATGTATTTTTAGACCATATTTCACTGTATTTTTGACATATCCAGTGGTATTTGATGCTTTACAGTGGCTCAAGTATTCTAGATTAGTCATAAAATAATTTCATTTAATTAATTTTGGCCTCAACATTAATTTTTACGATAAAATGCAATTTTTAATCGTATAAATACGATTTTTGAAAGGATTGGATTTTAAATTGGTTGAGTGGCTTTCTCCAATAATTTTTGTAATGTTAGCCCTCCCATTTAATTTTCCATGATCAAATAAAAATAATTTTGCATAAAATTATTTTTTTGTAAAAATGAATTTTCACGATCCAGCTCGTATTAATTCATGTAATTATTGCCTAATAATTAATGGATTTTGACTCTTGGTTCATGCCTTTCACATGGCATTGGACTAGTCAAATAAATCCTAAATTCATTTGCTACTAATGAATTTATTTTGCATAATGAACATCCGTGCATTTCGGCTCATGCAACTTGAGATGAATAGTACCCGAGGAGGAAGGGGACGTTACTTAACGTCCCAAAAATATGTATGCGATGATATTTTGTAATAGGGTAGAATTATTTAATTCGGTCTGTAATAATTCCCCCTATTTCCCATGTGTATCCCTTATTTCCTTGATCCGTTTCCCGGCCGTTATTATTTTTAATCGTGGATGATTTATATTTGCTTAAATATACCATGTCATTCATGTCACATGACAGAATCATACACCATTATGCATGCCATGCATATACTATGCCATAACATATTGTATATCGTATGCACATACGTACAAATATGCCAATATGCAATTACGCCAAATACATCAATACGCAATCCAAAATATGCAATCAATATGCCTTGCCATGCATATATATGCCATATCACATGTCATTATGCCATAATACCATGTCACGTCGTATGCCATAACGTATGTCATATCGTATGCCATCATATATACTATGTTGAATACACATTCACATATACATGCCATGACATGCATATGCCATGCCATACATCCTTCACATGCCATGTATATGGTAAGCCATCCATTATGCCATGACGAGTATATGCCATGCCATACATCATTTCACATGCCATGCACATGTTATGCCACGCATTATTCACATGTCATGGATATGACATGTCATTCATTTTACATGCCATGCATATGGTATGTCATCCATGTAACATGTCATGCATATGCCATGCTATACGCATACCATGCACAAGGTATGTCCCTTCACATGCCATGCATATGGTATGTCATGCATCACCTCACATATCATGCATACGATATATTATCCATTTCACATCCACGCATAAGGTATGTCATCCATTATGCCATGTCATATGCCATGCCATGTATCATTTCATATGCCATGCATACGGTATGTCATTTATTAGGCCATGTCATACATATGCCATGACATGCATCACTTCATATATCATGCATATGATATGCCATTCATCCCACGTATCATGCATACACTACGCATATGCCAAACGCTAATACAATCCAAAACGTTAACGTGTAACGCTATCGGCCATAATATATGCTTACATATCATGTTAGGTTACCATATCATGCATATGATATGTCATACATGCTCACATGACATGCATAAGCCATGTTACGTTTTTCGCTATTTTGCATGCCATGCCTTCCAAATACCATATAACATTATATGTTATTTTACGTGCAACCTTGCAATGCCCATTAACATAACGCACTGTGCGCTTACATTTACGCTCGTATGCTTGCCAGCTTAGGATAATTAATTCTAACTATAATGGTAAAATTGATTTTGGAAACTCATAGAATAGATCTCCACCACCTGAACCCAATCTCTGAAGGGTTTAACTAGCACTCATGCTATGGGTCGGTTGCACCAATTTGGAACCATCCGGTGGCAACTCCCTTGTGACTCTTTCGAGTCCGTATCATTCCCTAAGGGAACCCCGTAGGAAGACTGCGCTATCACTCCAAGTGCGGTCCCCGGTCTGTGACTTTTGTAAGCCTCACTCTGGACCCCAGCAGAAACCGGCGCTCACAGTAGCAACTCTACTTGGGACATCACGGTGAAAGAGTGGTGGCATCTAAGAGTTTCTATATCAATTTTCCCATCATAGTTGGATTAATTGTATGCATCATAACACCAGTCCATGTCTGCACACACCACCCTATTCCCGTGTCAAGCCGGTGATTGTGAGTGAGGGAGTACCTTGGACTTCATTTGACTCCTTGGGAAAGCACATTTGCCTTCACCACTCGCTACACTGTACTAATAACCATCAATGATTCCTGATGAATAGATGCGAGGTATAGTCCTATATCGATGATTCCATTTGGTTGGATAGGTTATGGATAACATGGAGGGAGACCTTAGCCTGTTCTTCAAACTGGACTAAAGCCCATGTAGTAAGCCTAGCAACATTCCAAACTAGGACCCTTATTGCATGCTATGTGGATCTTTGCCTTATCATGTGAATGGATTTGCATAGACCCAGCCTATTTTTCCTCCTACATATTGCTCTGTTAAGAGTCGAAATCCTTTCATGATTCTGTATGGTTGCATAACCTCATGCTTATTCCACGGGTGTACTTTTATCATAATAATATGATCATGCTCGCATTGCTCTGCTAAGAATCGGAACCCTTTCATGATTCCATATGGTTGCACAACCTCATGCTTATTCCACAGGCATACTTTTATCATAACAATATGATCATGCCCGCATTACTCTGCTAAGAGTCAGAATCCTTTCATGATTATGTATGGTCACACAACCTCATGCCTAATTCCACGGGCGTACTCTTATCATAACAATATGATCATGCCCATATTGCTCTGCTAAGAGTTGGGATTCTCTCATGATTATGTTTGGTTGCATAACCTCATGCCAATTCAATCGGCATTCACTTATCATTGCAATATGACTAGGTCAAAATGCTGTCGGGTTTTCACCGTAATCCCTCATATGATCAGACAACGATCAAACCTCTCACTTGCTTATTTGAGAGAATCGCACCTCGAGTTCCCAGTGTAACTCCGGGTTAGTATCCCACCTAGGGTAGGAGAACTTAAATCGACCAATTATCATGGAGATATAAGGTTGGAAGGGAGCGTTGCTGCATGTTGCGTGGCTGCATGTTGCATGTTCACTAACCTTTTCATGTTTTCTGTCCAAACACACGTACATGCATACTTATACAATCTTCTAACAAATTTTCCTTTTGCAACCATAACACTAGATGTTTCCTAGCATGGGACACGTATATATCCTACATGTTGCATCACGTGCACCCATGTATACGCATGCTAACTCGCTTTGTTGTAGCCATAACATCACATATTTCCTAGCATAGGTCATACATACATTCTACGTGTCACATCACATGCATCAGGCGCAACCATATATGCATACTCATGCATCCATGCTAACTCTTTTTATCATGTACAGAACCATGTCAGACTCACAGAATGATAAAAATGTCACATCCTCATTTGACCCTACTGCTCCAACATTGGATGAGACCATGCTTGCTGCAGTCCAGAAGCTCATTGACCAGTTTGTGGCTAAGCTCTTGAATGATGACTTCAAAACCCTCCTGCAATAGTAGATCCAAGAGGCTCTTAGCCCTGTTGAATTCATCACCCCGCCAGCTCCGATCAAGGAAAAGGGGAAAGGTGTCAACCTGTATGACATGGAGACTGATGATGATGTCTCCCTCCATATGCATGATGTTCAAAAATCTGAGACCACTATCTTAGAGCAAAAGATAGAACAGCTCCAAACCACCATGAAGACCAAGGGCATGGGGTCTGATCAGGACTTTGATGAGTTCTCTGTCTGAGCCATCAAGGGGCTGCCTGGAAAGTTCAAGCTCCCTGATGTTCCCAAGTACAATGGAGTTGGGGACCCGAAGAACCATTTGGAGACCTATACCATGCTGATGAGCATTACTGACCTGTCAGATGATCAAAAAGTTTGGCTCTTCTTCATCTCATTAAAGGAACCAATACTAGCCTGGTATCAAAGCCTCAACAAGGCAACCACGGCCGAGTGGAAGCCTCTTTGTACTGCTTTCTGTAAATAGTATGGGTTCAAGGCCTAGTTTGATGTAACTCTAATGGATTTGGAAATGGTTAAGTAGAAAACCAACGAGTCCTTCATGGATTACTTTAGCAGGTGGATGGATAAAGCTGCACTGGTCAGACAGAAGCCATCTGAATCTGATATGATTAACAAGCTTATCATGGGGTCGCTGCCACTCTACCAAGATAAGCTGAAATATAAGACATTCCATAGTTTTGAGGACATCTACTTAGTGGGACAATGCATTAAGCAAACTGAGGGGAAGAAGAAGGAGCCTTCTTTCATCAAACCTAAAACCACAATCTACACACAAACACAACTAAATCCTCACTACGCCAACGCCCTGCAAATACCGAAACCACAGTACATCAATGCTGTGCAAACACCAAATCCCATACTCTAAAACACTACCCCATCCAAAAGATTCTCTGATCTTGGAATGCCACTTTCCAAGGTCTTTGGACGCCTTCTCAAAGCCAAGCTCATCAAACCACTAGAGCCCAACTTCAAAACACCACCCCCAGCCTCGGTGGACACCAAAATATACTGCTACTATCACCAGCACCATGGTCACAACACTGATGAATCTCGCTCCCTTAGACTGGTCATTCAAAACCTCATCGACTCTGGTGAGATTGAGGACCTTGAGAAATCCAAGCCATCAACCAAAACAAACCCGCTGCCCAATTACCATAAAGCCAATCGCACTTACATGCTCCAATCAGGGTTGCAAGAATCCTTGATCCTTATCTCCTTCTCTCCCCTCAGCAGTGAGAGGATCGCTCAGCTACCTACCATCACTTTTTGACCTGGTGGTAGATTTGACATTGGTGCCATTGACATATGGTATGACAGTTCTGAGGATGAGTCTACAACTACTCAGGATTCCACTAAGTCTGAATTATCATAGAAGCAGGCTTCCAACAAGGGTAAGTTGGCCAAGAATCCCAAGGCAGCCAAACCAGCACCAAAACCATCCAAGCAGCAGAAAGGCTTAGGGGCCAACAAGATGTCCTCTCGGGTTCGCAACATGACCCGTAGTGGTAAAGTGTTCATTCCTCCCGACCTCAGGAAGAAACCTGAAGCTCCTAAGAAGTTGGCCAAGGCTAGGCCAGTTAGGGATGAGGCTGGTCTAAGCACTATTCCAACTCCATAGCCAGCTAATCAGGTTGCTCAGCCTGATAATGCTGTAGTCAAGCAACTAAAGAAGACTCAGGTTAACATCATCATTTGGGATTTTATGCTATCATCCCAACAACATCGACGGGCTATCGTCAAGGCACTCTCAAGCATAAGGATCTCTCTCTCTGCTTCTACCTTCAGCATGAAGAGTCAGCTGGTAAACCAAGAACTACCTTCTAGCATAATCATTTTCTCTGATACAGATCTACCAATTGAGCGAATCTGCCATAAAAGAGCACTCTTCATCATGGTGAACATCATGAACTTCTCCACACCCTATGTCATGGTGGATGATGGTCTTGGCATCAATGTGTGCTTGCTTAAGGTGTTACCTAAGCTAGGGGTTCAGCTTACAGACTTGAAGCCCTGCAAGACCATCATCAGAGCATATGATGAGTCTAAACAGGAGGTTACTGGCAGCTTTATTGCTACTGTCACTGTCGGGCCGATCGAATCAATGGTAGAATGGTAGAATTCATAGTCTTGGACATTACTATGTAATTTGTACTGCTATTAGGCCGACCATGGTTCCATCCTCTAAGAGGTATGCCATCCACCCTACACCAGAAGATCAAGTTCCCACACAATGAAGGTGTGGTTACTATTGCTGCTGACGATGAGGTTGCTCTAGCCTACATTAGAGAAGATGTCCCTCTTATGACTGGTTTCCAGATTGCTGCTATCAGAGAACCAGAATCCTACTTGTACCAACCGAGTCCCGTTGTGGAGAGGATGATGTGACTGATGAACTATAGGCCTGGCAAGGGTTTAGGCCTATATCAGCAAGGTCTGGTGGAGTTCGATATCCTTACAGCCATGTGGGAGGAGAGTTACTACATTGGGTTCAATCCTTACACCTCAGATAAACCAGAAGAGTGCAAGATGGTCCTCTTCATCTAGGGAGAGACTCAGCATGACCATGCTCCTGAGTTGCCTAACTCGGATGATTTATTTGAGCAATAATTCACCATCTTTGGTGATGTCTGTGATCTGTCAGCCCTGACAATAGCTAGAAAGACTACTGCTACTTTTGCCATCAGCCTTGATGAAACTTTCTAGATCTTTGGTGATGTTGCTGATCTCACCACTGGCCACCTGGAGCCATAATGCACTACAGTCACTGCACTGGGGTCCAAGCTACAGAAATTGGACATTGAAGACCTACTGCTGCTAAAGGTCTACGAGGACATAGCCACGCTGGTGGATAACACCTTCAAGGAGCTTTTGTATGAGGACACTGATGTCCCTATTTCTGTACTTTTTAATGATGATGTAATCCCATCAAAGTATGAAGCAATAAAGAGCAACTTTTCTTATGTTTACGATGTGTATTCTGATGGCATTGTGCATGACCATGAGCATTACATGATCATTTTTGACATTAACGCATCTTGCATCAAAAATGTTAACATTAACATAGATGACAAGCCATGTCTAGTCTAGATTGCATCAGACTTGACCTCTGAAGAGAGAATAAAAATAATTAGCGCATTGAAAAAGCATATAAAAGCCTTTACTCTAGGCTATGAAGACATGCTGGGTGTCGATAGGTCCATCGCGGAACACAGAATTCCTACCAAGCTGGGGTTCAAGCTAATTAAGTAGAAGCTACGGTGCCTCCAACTAGAATGGGCACAGAAGGTCAAGGAAGATTTCCAGAAGCAGTTAGATGCTAAATTCCTTGAGGTGGTTGACTATCCAGAATGGTTGGCCAATGTGGTTTTGGTTCCTAAGAAAGATTGCAGGGTCAGAGTCTGTGTAGACTACAGGGAACTGAACAAAGTATGTCCAAAGAATGACTTTCCTTTACCTCACATCGACGTGTTGGTCGATAGTGCAGCTGCTAATGCTATGTATTCCTTTGCTGATGGATTCTCGGGGTACAATCAAATCCTAATGCCAGTTACAGATAAGGTGAAAACAGCTTTCATCATAGAATGGGAGACCTACTACTACAAGGTCATGCCTTTTGGCTTGAAGAACGCAGGCATTATCTACCAGCAATCTGCAATAATGCTGTTGCATGATTTGATCGACAAGGAGGTCGAAGTCTATGTGGATGAAATGATGGTGAAGTCTCCCACCAGAGGAGAACATACAGCTGCTCTTGACAGATTTCTCACATGCGTTGAGAAGTACGGACTCATGCTGAACCTGAAGAAATGCACATTTGAGGTGACATCTGGCAAGCTATTGGGTCACATCGTTAGTCAGAGGGATATCAAAGTAGATCTTGACAAAGCAAAGTCAATCATTGAGATGCTTATTCCCATAATTGAGATGAAAGTTTGGGGATTTTTGGGACAGCTCCAGTACATCAGCAGATTCATCACCAAGCTCACTACTATGTATGAGCCTATCTTTAAGCTCTTGAGGAAGAACCAGCCTATGGTTTGTGATGAGAACTACCAATTTGCATTTGAGAGGGTAAAGGACCTCAGCCGAGAAAACCATTGCTACTCTATCTAGCCTCAGAAGAGGAGTCAGTGGGTGCTGTGATGGCTCAGGAGAATGAGGCCGAGTTGAGCATGTTGTCTACTACTTGAGTAATAAGTTACTGCCAATTGAGTGCAAGTACAGCACTATTGAAAAGCTATGCATGGCTATGGTCTAGGTCACCAAGAAACTCAGGCATTACTTCTAGTCATACTAAATACAGGCAATCTCCAAGGTTGATCCTATGAAGTACTTATATGCAGCTCCTTTGCTAGTAGGGAAACTCTCCAGGTGGCTGATCCTGTTGTCAGAGTTTGATGTATAGCACATCACTACCAAGGTGATCAAAGGCAGAGCGATCGCTGAATTCTTAGCATCCAGGCCAATGGATGACTCTGAGACTTTTGAATTGGACTTCCCAGATGAGCACTTGGGGGCAGTAGATGTCCAAAAGTGGCAGTTGCACTTTGACGGTGTAGTTAACAGAAGAGGTGCAGGTATAAGAGTTGTGCTAATCACTCCTGAAGGTGAGCTAATAATGCTTTCAAACTGGCTGAGCTTTTCAGTCACCAATAACATGGATGAATACGAAGCATGTCTCGTTGGGTTAAAAGCATTGCTAATGATTGGTGCCCAAGATGTACAGATATTTGGTGATTCGATGATAGTCATTCACCAATCCACGGCCAAGTGGGAAGTCAAAAAGGAAAGGCTCAAGCCTTATGCTGAATACATGAAGCTCATGGTTTGTAATTTTAACTCATGCCAGTTCATTCATATGCCACGTGAAGAGAATCAAATAGTCGATGCCTTGGCCATACTAGCTTCAGTCTGTGAATGACCACAGAGTCAAATTCAACCTGTATTCATCAAGCAGTCAAAGATTTCTTGTTATTTTAGAGAACGGGTCATGGCTAGGCCAACCAAATAAGACCCCATGGTATGCTGATATCATGAATTTTTTGAAGACCAGTGCTTATCCAAAAGAGGCTAATAGGACTGATAAGCTAGCTTTGTGTAGGCTAGCAACCAACTTTACCTGGCATCAGGGTGTTCTCTACAGAAGAACGGTGGATGGTTTACAACTTCGATGCATATCAGGGAAAGAGATTGAATCAGTCATGGAAACGGTACATGCTGGTGTATGCGGGCTCTATATGAATGAATTCACACTTTACAAGAAGATCATATGCCAAGGATACTTCTGGCTCACTATGGAAACAGACTACATATAGTTTGTACGAAGATGCCATGAATGCCAGATTCATCGAGATCTGAGTCACCTACCACCAGTCGAATTAGAGAATTTGACAATGCCTTAGCTATTCTCAGCTTGGGGAATTGACATCATGGGTGAGATTCATCCTAACGCATATGATGGACATCGGTACATGTCACACCCTAATTTTGGATCGGTCGGATTGATTGGGATGAATCGAGCCTATCTCCTTGTTGTTTTGCCCTCATGGGCATCTTGGTTCATCTCGGTGCAGTTCGGGGTTCAATTTAGGGTTGCATTTAGGTCTTTTTGTCATTTTGTGTCTCATACCCGTTCGGGTATCCTTGGTTGTGTTAGGGTATGACACTTACCCGTTCGGGTAAGTTTGATCTTACCCGTTTGGGTATGCATCTTACCC
>CANYBF010155497.1:0-13256 GCA_948192965.1 Dalechampia spathulata | reverse complement strand
ATGATAAATAATATGTTATGTATACATGATGATGATATATTATACATGATGATAACATGTTATGTGATAATGAGATATTATACATGATGACAACATGTTATGATATGATATAAATGTTAATAAAAATTGTTATAGTATGCTATGATGACATGCTAGGATGTTAATGTTACCAATTAATGATGATATGATAAAAATGATAAGGTGAATGATGATTACAACTTGTATGATAGAAGGTTTTAAATTATTTTATGAATACTTATGAATTATACGTTGATGAATCTATTAATATGATACATGAGAATTACATGTTATTATACTTGTTATGCTAGCACCACTAAGTTTTATACTCAGCATTTGTCATTTGATAAATATAGGTAATAGTAAGGCCGGGGAACAGAAGCAGTAGCTGTCAGCAATTGACCTTTGAATAAATAGCTGGTAAGGATTTATTTATCCTTCAGACTTCTATTCCGCAAGTTTGTGCAAACTTTTAAATACGGTACTTGGCAATACCTTAAATTAAGTGACAGTATTAATGGTTTGTAATAATGAATAATTATGATGATACTTAAATTATAATATGTATGCAAGTAATAACTCTAATATGATGATAAGGTAAATATGATATTATGATAATCCAGGGACTGAAATTAATTAGATGATTAGATCATATACATATTAATAAATTACAAAGGATAGTAATTATTAATTTAAAAAAATGTACGCAAATCCCTTATAGGATGTTTGTTGACTTTCTAGAAGAGAAAGTTAATAGTCATTCTACGGGAGCATGTTTACGTGGGTAAAAGACGTGACAATTATGCCATGTCATCATGCAACGTCACATGTCATAAGCCATTATGCCATGTCATCATGCCACATCACACGTCATATACTACTATTCTATGTCATTATGCCACATGCTATATCACCATGCCATATGTCATATCACCATGTCATATGCTATTATGTCATGTCATCATACCACATGCCATGTCACCATGCCACATGTCATGTCACTCTGTCATATGTTATTATGTCATGTCATCATACCATATCACATGTCATATACCACTATGCCATGTCATCATGCCACATGCCATATCACCATGTCATATGCTATTATGTCATGTCACCATGCTACATGCTGTGTCATCATGTCATATGTCACATCATCAGGTCGTACCTTACATCCATCGGAATTTGGCTCTTGATTCGTGCTTTTACATGACATAGAATTAGTTGATCAAGTCCTAAATTTTGTTTACTATTAATGATTTTGCTTGTTTATTTGCATTTTCACTCGTACATTTTTTACTCGTGCTACCCGAGGTGGAAATTTTCCCGAGGAGGAGGAGACATTACTTAATATCTTGGAATATGGTATACACAAAGACCTTATGTAATAGGATAGCATTATCCCTTATTTGGTGTAATTTAACTTTAAATTCCCCCATGTATCCCCTAATTCCTTGATCCCTTTCATCGACCTTTTGAGGATTTTATTTCATGGATGGTTTTATTATATTTGCTAAAATATATATATCATATCATGTCACATGTCATGTCACATGTCATGTCACATGTCATATCACACACTTTTATGCCATGCCATGCATATGTCATGCCATAACATATATTATTTTGTATACCAATATGATCCAAATACACCAATTCAACGTGTCATATATGTTATTTTCCATGTTATATGCTAATATATCATGCCAACTTGCCATGACACATGTCACACCATTATATATGCCATTATGCCATGCCATATCATATGTTACTATACCATGCCACATCACTCATCACGTCACATGCCATATCATATACCACGTCACATGCCATGTTGTATACCACATCACATGCCATGTTGAATGCCAATTCACACACACATCATTATATCATATCATGCATGTGCCATGTCACTTTTATTACATCATCATTGTGCCATGTCATTTTATTATATCATCACTTCATATGTCATGCATATGCCATGTCACCCAAATGCCATATAGCATTATATGTCATTCTACGTGTAATTATGCAATGCTAAATCACATCACATATCGTGTTGTGTGCTTACTTATACGCTCACTTGCTTGCCTACCTAGGATAATTAATTCCGACTATAATAGTAAAATTGATCTTGGAAACTCATAGAAATATATTTTCACCATCTGAACCCATCTCTGAAGGGTTTAACTAGTACTCATGCTATGGGTCGGTTGAACCAATTTGGAACCATCCGGTGGTGACTCCATTGCCACTCTTTTGAGTCCGTATCATTCCTTGAGGTAGCCCCTCAAGAAGTCTGAGCTTTCACTCTAAGTGTATCCTTGGTCCATGAGCCTCGCAAGCCTCACTCTGGATGGCGGTAGAAACTGACCCTCACAATGGGTTAAAGGACCCAAAACTAATTTCCACCAAAAAAAATGCTTAAGGGCCCAAATCCTTAGTGGTAATCATATTTAAACTTGCTTCCTCCTCATCAAAAGCAATTATACCTTATGCTTTTAGCTTCATAATTTTATCTTTCAACATAAAGCACTTCTCCACTGGATGACTTAACAAGCAGTGGTACTTACAATAATTTGCATCCTTACTCTGATCGGCTTACTCCGAATGTTTCATTGATGGGAGCTTGATGAGTTTAGCTTCAAGTAAATCATCAAGCATACTTGAAACATCAGAATCATGGAAAGGATATTTATTTTCTTATCTTTCCTTTAAAGAAGAAATTTTCCTTTCTTGAGTTTGGAAAGCAATTGGCTTCATCTTCTTCTTCTTTTTAACCTTAGAGTTGATCTTAATTTGAGTAGAGCTTACAGCTAATGATTACTTATTCTTAGGCTTCAAATTAGGCTTGACAGCCTTGCGTACCTCCAACTTCTCCTTGCCTTTCTTTAGATCTTGTATTGGGATATTTTGGTGACTAGCATCTAAAATACTAAGCTCTATATCATGGGAAAGAGTCCTCAATTCTTCAAAGGTACTTAGTTTTATTCCTTGAAGAATGTAACGCAATCCCCAATTCATGCCCTTAATGCACATGTCTATTACAGAGGTTTCAGAAAGATGATCTTTGTAGTTCAAGCTGAGATTCCTCCATCTTTGGATGTAGTATATCACAAGCTCATCTTTCCATTGGCGAGTTATAGTTAACTTGATCATGTTGATAATACATCGGGTACTATAGAAACAGCCAAGGAATTCTTGCTCAAGTTGCTCCTAACTATCAATTGAACTAGCTTCAAGGTCAGTGTACCAATCAAAGGCATTGAATTTTAGAGATTGGATAAACTGCTTGATAAGTAAATCACCATAGGTGCCAGCATTATTGAATGTTTCCATAAAGTGAGCAACATGTTGTCTTAGATTGCATTTACCATCAAACTGCTGAAATTTTAGAGGTTGATAATTTGCTCGCATCTTCATCAAGTCAATCCAAGGAGTGTATGGCTTTGCATATGATTAAGAAAGTTGTGTCGATGACTCAACTTGCTCCTTGATAGCTTTCTTAATGAGCTCTCCCAGCTGAAGAGTGGAGATTGGGTTGTTAGCCACCACTTGAGTGTTACTTACAGCCTTTATTGCTGAAGCTGCTTCCCCTTTTTCTTGATTAGCTGGCAGGTTAAATGCTACCTTAGCAATAGCCTTCCTAGTCATGCTTGCCAACTTTATGATCAAAGATGCAATTTCAACATCTTTTTCCTTGGTCTTGCTCATAAGCTCTTCTACCAATTTATTCAAGTTGCCAACTTATTCTTCAAGTGAAGTAGTGTTGTCCATCATCACAGACATAGTGCCAGTAAGACTTTTTAGAGAAGAAATTTGTATATTTGATTGTGGAGTGAAACTTTCACCTTGGCTTCCTTCCTCGTCACAATACTTTAGTAAGGATAAGAAATTGGCTTCCTTTGACACTCCAATTTTTACCTCTATGTGAGCGCCGGTTTCTACCGGAGCCTAGAGCAAGGCTTGTGATGCTCATAGATCGAGGATTGCACTTGGAGTGAAAGCGTAGTCTTCCCAAAGGGCTACCTTGAGGAATGATACTGACTCAAAAGAGTCATAAGGGAATTGCCATCGAATGGTTCCGGATTGGTCCAACCGATCCATAGCATGAGTGCTAGTTAAACCCTTCAGAGATTGGGTTCAGATGGTGGAGATCTATTTTTATGAGTTTCCAAAATTAATTTTACCATTATAGTTGGGATTAATTATCCTAAGCAGGTAAGCAAACTAGCGTATATGTAAGCACACAGCACGACATACGGTTTGACATTGCAAGGTTGCACGTAGAATGGCGTATAATGCTATATGGCATTTAGATGACATGGCATATGCATGACATATGACATGATGACATAATAAGATGACATATGATATGCATGACATGATATAATAATAATAATATCATAATAACATGACATATTCATGACATATAGGATGAATGACATGGTATATGCATGACATGTGGAGTGGATGACATACCATATACATGATATGACATAGCAATATATGTATGTAATGGTATGGCATATGCATGACATGGTATAATGATGCATATATGAATTGGTATTCAATATGGTATACGTCGTGGCATACGATATGGCTTGTAGCGTGGCATATGACATGACATGGCATATATGGCATGGTATAATGGCATATGTCATGATGAATTAGCATGTAGCATGTGATATGGCATGGTATAATGACATGGCATGGCATATAGCATGGCAAGTTGCATGTATATTGCATTGTGTATTGGCATATTTGGATTGGCATATTTATACATATAAGCATATGAAATACAGTATGTTATGGCATGACATATGCATGACATGGCATAGAAGTGTGTGTGATGTGGCATGTGACATGATATGGCATATATATTATAGCAAATATAATAAACCATCCACGAATGAAAAATGATAAAGGCCGGTGAAAGGGAATTGAGGAAATAGGGGATATACACTAGATATTAAGAGGGAATTATTACAAAACAATGAATAATTCTATCCTATTACAAAAATATCCTCGCATACATATTTTAAGATGTTAAGTAACATGCCCCTCCTCCTCGGGTACTATTCTGCCTCGGGTAGCATGAGTCGATAATGCACGATGTCATTATGAAAAATAAACACAATAAATTCATTAGTAGAAAATGAATTTAGGACTTATTAAACTAATTCAATGTTATGTAAAAGCATGAACCAAAATCCAAAGTTCGATTAAATGTTTGGCAAGAATTCATGTGATTTAACATGAATCAGATCGTGAAAATTAAATAAATTTTAGGCAAAATTATTTTTGTTTGATCATGGAAAATCAAATTGGAATTGCTAACATCACATAAAATAATTGGAGATAGCAACTCAACCGATTTGAATCCAATCCTTTTAAAAATCACATTTTTAACGAGTTAAATCGGCATTTAATCATAGAAAATCATTTTGAGGCCAAAATTAATTAATGTAATTAATTTTTGATGGATCCAATACACTTGAGTTACTGCCAAACATCAAATGTTACTGGAAAAATCAAACTGATTTTGAAAACGAGCGAAAATGTGATTTTTTGGGAAATTTTCCAGGGAATGTGTGCCATACATAGACTATGTGTGGCGCACATACCATGATGTGGGTGCACATCAGAGGCCAATCTGTAAGAAAATCAATTTTATCAGTATAAAAATGAGCTACAGACCAAAATACGCAAGTTTAATGAAGACAGTACCTCATTTTGAGCATGAATCGGCCTCCGTTTTGCAATCCAAACAAGTAATTGTGTAATTAACTTGATTAATCAATTTTAATGCTAAAATCAATTAGATCTAGACAATATTTGATAGATCCGGAACATTAAGACTATGAAAAGTCATCAATTTTCTGGAAAATTTGAGGTCTATGTGTGCTGCACATAGACCTATGTGCACCACACGTAGGCTATGTGTAATGCACATGGGTGTATGTGTGGCACACATTGCAGAGAAAATTGAAGGAAAATGAAGTTTTTCAATGAAAACCCAAGATCCAACCCCGATCTAAGCAAATCGGAGCCTGAAAATGAGTTTTCATTCTGTGAATTTGCATCCACCTTGAATAAATTAATTTTAAGGCTAAAATTAAGTTGATTTGAAGAATTTATGAAAGATTTAAAACACTAGAGGCATGGAAAAGCCTCTGATGAAGCTAGATTCATCAGATTGGAAAAGAACTTGAAATTCGAGCTAGATCTAAGCAGATCCAAAGTAAAAATAGGTGTTTTTTATTATCAATAGGCATTAATAATCATCAAAGAAGAAGATTGAAGACAAAAATCCACAAATCAACCCAAGAATTCATAGATCCAAGCAAAAACAAGAAGGAAATGGTAGAAAAATGAGTATTTCACTTACTACAGTAGCTTTTCCTCGTAGATCTTGAATCCAAACGTAATTAGGGACCTAACTACTGTTGTTTGGTCTCTAAGAATCTAGATTGATTATTTAATTAATTGCTTAATTAATTTTTGGAGAAATTTTGGCAGAGTTTGGCTGTTTTTGGCTAATTCTAGATCAATTTTTTCAGAACCTAAGTTCTATATTTATAGAGTTAAATTAGGGTTTGGTAAAATTGTAATTTTTGATCCGAATTTGAAAATTTTTAAGCTATGTGCACCACACATAGTGCTATGTGCGCCACACATAGCCTATGTGTAGCACACATAGGGTGATGTGTGTAGCACATTGCCTTTGATCTATCATATGGGGCCCATTGTGGTTGCATGGGGATGTGCGTCCTATGCCCAAGAAGCATCATTTTATATGCTAAGACATTGTGTAATGTGGTACACATCTGATTTGTTCCAAACAAGGCTCCCGACCAAACATCTTTTTTTGTTATATGCGCACGCACATAGTGTTATATGCTACACATATAGCATTTTGCCCAATTCATTTTGCCTCGCTCGGGCAAAATGGGATGTGCGTCGTATGTCAAATAAGCATCATTTGATATATTAAGACATTTTACAATGAAAAGTATTCCAGATTTGGTCCGAAAGGTGGGCCCCACCAAACGACTTTTTTCTTACATAGTGCATGCATAGTACTATTCACTAAATTCATTTTGTTTATACATTCTGCCTTGTACGGGTAAAATGCAATGCATTTTCCATGTCAAATAAGCATTATTTAACATTATGAGACGTCGTTAATGTGCTCTACTTATGTAGGCCCCGCATGCAAGCCCCGTATGTAGGCCCCATCAACATGTGGGCCCTACCAGACATCTTTTTCTGGTAAATAATGCTATGTGCTCTATTTCACATGGGCGATATGAAATATGTTCCATATTCACAGAGCACTCAAAAAAAGCTAATAAGGGTGGTGGGCCCCGCCAGGCATTGTAGTAGGCCCCACCCATCATAATGTGCTCTGTACACCCAAAACGCTCAGAGAAAGCCTAACAAGTATATATGCACTATCGGGGTTGACATCGGGGACTGATACCGAGCTGAATCGATAAAAACCCGAGATTGCATAAGGGTGAAAAGTCAGGGTCAACACTCTATCTTTGGCAAAGGCATCATTTGTTGTTGTTTATAAAATTGTATGATCAATTTTATCTTTGTCGTGGTGTTAAGACTATCACCAGCATTTAATCCACTAAGCAACGAGATAGGAGTATGGAATTGAGTAGCTCTTGAGCGGAGGTTGTACTTCCTTGGTGTCATGGAGTCGCTCTTCTCAGATGTCATTGATGTTGAAGATTTGATTTCTTCTTTTCAAAATTGGAGATGAGAGGTAGAGATGTACTACTAGGTGTGCTGAAATTTGTAGTGCATAAAATCTATAAAAAAAATAATATTGAATTAGAAATTGAGCAACAAATGATTTTATTAATTATAAGTAGATTACAATCTCTAATATAAAATTCTATAACAAAGAATTTAAATCCTCTAATTCGAATTTCAAAGCAAGAACTCTATTCAAGGACTTTTGTAGCTTGATCTTCAATTAAACTTGATTTCTGGCGAAGAACACGAATCAAGTGCTTTAGGAGCTTGATCTTGAATCAAATTTCACCTTGGAGGAAGAACACCTCGATGAACGTGATGAACTCCTTGAACACCTTGATGAACTTGAAGAACGCCTTGGAACTTAAAGAACACCTTGAGGTCTTGAAGATTTGGAGAGCTTGAAACTTGAGAGCTTCTTGTTGCTAATGGCTTCTGGTTTCCAAATGTGTGTTTTGGAATGAAGGAGATATCTCCTATTTATAGTGATTTGAAGGAGGGGAATTTGTATATTCAACCCTATCCTCACTTCAAAACAATTATCACATTATTTATTTATTATTTTAATAGTATTTATCTCACTATTAAAATAATTTAAATTTAAATAATAAACTAGATAATCTTGATTGGTTTAAAATCTATTTAATTTATTAGATTAAGATAATCATTTAATCTAATTATTTTATAGATAAAAAATATTTATTTAATTGATCTATAAAATATATTTCATTTATTAAATTAAAATAATTATTTAATCTAATTAATTTCATAAATCAAAAATATATTTAATTAATCCAAAAATTAATTTGAATTTTTTGATATATACAATAATATATTTTTGTGAACACTCTATTTTCGTCCTCTGCAAAGCTAGTTGGGTTGCCTACTTCGGGCACGTATTGCGACTTGTTTCGGTATCGGAATGGCTTGATACAAGTTCCCATTCTTAAGAGCAAGTTGCATACATGAATTTCGCATATTCATTTACCATTTAGGCACACTGTTTGGCCCCCATTTGGCCTGTGCAAAACGGCTACCAATCACAGATTTCCAGCACAGCCTGCATAGGCTGGCTGGGTTGCCTACTTTGGGCACGTATTGTGACTTGTTTCGGTATCGGAATGACTTGATACAAGTTCCCATTCTCAAGATTAAGTTACATACATGAATTTTGCATATTCATTTGCCATTTGGGCATACTGTTTGCCCCCCATTTGGCCCATGTAAAATGGCTGCCACTCACAGATTTCCAGCACAGCCTACACAGGCTAGCTGGGTTGCCTACTTCGGGCACGTATTATGACTTGTTCCGGATTCGGAATGACTTGGTACCAGTTCCCATTCCCAAGAGCAAGTTGCATAGATTAATTTTGTATATTCATTTACCATTTGGGCACACAGTTTGCCCCTCGTTTGGCTCGTGCAAAATGGTTGTCCACCATGGTTTTTCCCACATTGATGAAAGAAATGGACTTCATCCCACATTGCCAACATTAAGGTTGCACACCTCCTGAGGCTACTATAAATGCAAGGGTAAGCCTTCTTCTTCAAAACACACATAAGATATATCATAAGAATGATACTAAAAATATCATATAAATGGTATACATTTTAATTCTAAGACATTAAGCTCTAAGGATTAAAATAACTTAAGTAAAATTTTAATTAGGTTTAGCGACTAATTAAATTTTTACTAAAATCCTAAGCTTTTAGGAATTTGGGGGGAGCGACTTCTAGCCCTGGTAAGTCATTTCTTCCTTCGACTTTTTAAGATTAATTTAGCTTTACTATCATGTTTAGCTTATTGTTTTATTTAGCTTTACTATCATATTTAGCTTATTATTTTATTTAGCTTTATTACCATGTTTAGCTTTTTACTATGCCATGTCATACGCCATTTATACCATGTCATCATGCCATGTTACGTGCCATATGCCATTATGCCATGTCATCATGCCATGTCATTGCTAATATGCCACATCACATGTCATACGCCATTTATGCCATGTCAACATACCATGCCATATGCTAATATGCCACGTCCCATATCATACGCCATTTATGCCATGTCACATGTCATACGCCATTATGTCATGTCATCATGCCACATCACATGTCATACGCCACTATACCATGTCATCATGCCATATCACATATCATATGTCGTATGCCATATCATCATGTTACATGCCATGTTATCATGTTATATGCTATCATGCCCTGTTATCATGTCACATACCATATCATCATGTCATATGCTATTATGTTATGTCACATGCCATATCATCATGTCATATGCTATTATACCACGTCACATATCATATGCCACTATACCATATCATCATGCCACATGCCATGTCATCATGTCGCATACCACATCACCATGTCACATGTCACGTTATCATGTCATATACCGCATCACCATATCATATGTTATTATGCCATGTCACATGTCATATCATCATGTCATATGCTATTATGCCATGTCACATGTCATATGCCACTATGCCATGTCACATGTCATATGCCACTATGCCATGTCATCATGCTACATGTCATGTCATCATATTGCATGCCACATAACCATGACACATATCGCGTCATCATGTCACATGTCACATGCCATATCATCATGTCATATGCTATTATGTCATGTCATCTTATATCCATCGAACTTTGGCTCTTGATTCGTGCTTTTACATGGCATAGAATTAGTCGATCAAGTCCTAAATTTTGTTTACTATTAACGATTGTGCTTGTTTATTTTCATTTTCACTCGTGCTACCCAAGGTGGAAATTTCCCGAGGAGGTTGAGACATTACTAAATGTCTTGAATTTTTGTACCGACAAAGATCCTTTGTAATAGAATAGCATTATTCCTCATTTTTAGGATTCAGCATTAAATCCCATGTGTATCCCCCATTTTCCTCGATCTCTTTCACCAGCCTTTTGGTATTCTTTCATTTTGTGGATGGTTTTATATTTGCTTAAATATGTATGTCATACTATGTTACATGCCACATCACACACTCCTATGCTATGCTATGCATATGCCATGTCATAAGAATTATTTTGTATGCCAATACAATCAAATACGCCAATCCAATGAATAATATATGTCATTTGCCATGCTATATACCAATATACCATGTCATTTCACATGCCATGATGCCATGTCATGTCACATGTCATTATACCATGCCACACCGTATGCCATACCACATATCATATTGTATTCCATGTCACATGCCATGACGAATACCTATTCACCCACACATCACTATACCATGTCATGCATATGCCATGTAATTTTATATGTCATGTCATTTTAATATGTCATCACTTCACATGTCATGCATATGTCATATCATCTAAATGCCATATAGCCATATATGTCATTCTACGTGCAACCATGCAATGCCAAATCGCATGTCGCGCTGTGTGCTTACATATACGCTTGTATGCTTGCCTGCTTAGGACAATTAATCCCAACTATGATGGTAAAACCAATTTTGGAAACTCATAGAAATAGATCTCCACCACCGAACCTAATCTCTGAAGGGTTTAACTAGCACTCATACTATGGGTTAGTTGGACCAATCCGGAACCATCAGTTGGTGACTCCTTGTGACTCTTTTGAGTCCTTATCATACCTCGGGGTAACCCCTCGAGAAGACTATGCTTCCACTCCAAGTGCAGTCCTCGGCCTGTGAGCATCGCAAGCCTCACTCTAGGCAGTGACAGAAACCGACGCTCACAGTGGTGACTCCGCTGGGGACATCATAGAGAAAGAGTGGTGGCATCTAAAAGTTTCCATATTAATTTTTCCATCATAGTTGGATTAATTGTATGCATCATAACACCAATCTATATCTACACACACCACCTTAGTCCCATGTCAAGCTGGTGATTGTGGGTAAACAAGTACCTTAGACTCAATTCGACTCCTCGGGAAAGTGAATCTACCTTCACCACTTGCTGCATTGTATTGATAACCGTTGATGATTTCTGACGGATAGACATGAGGTATAGTCCTATATCGATGATTCCATTTGGTTGGATATGTTGTGGAAAATGTAGCGGGGAACCTTAGCCTATTCTCAAAACTGGACTAAAAGCTCATGTAGTAAGCCTAGCAACATTCCAAACTAGGACCCTTATTGCATGCTATGTGGATCTTTGCCCTATCATATCAGTGGATTTGCATAGACCCAACCTATTTTCCTCCCACATATCGCTCTGCTAAAAGTCAGAATCCTTTCATGATTCTGTATGGTTGCATAACCTCATGCTTATTCCATGGGCATACTCTTATCATTACAATATGATCATGCCCATATTGCTTTACTAAGGGTCGGAATCCTTTTATGATTCCTTATGGTTACACAACCTCATGTCTATTCCACAGACATACTCTTATCATAGCAATATGACTAGGATAAAATGATGTCAAATTTTTACTGTAATCCCTCATATGATCGGGCAACGATCACCCCTTTTGCTTGCCTTATTGAGAGAAGTATGCCTCAAGTTTCCAGTGTAACTCTGGGCTAGTATCCCACCTAGGAAAGGAGACATTGAATTGACTAATTCTTGTGGAGGTATAAGGGTGGCAGGGAGTGCTGCTGTGTACTACGTGTTCGCTAACCGTTTCTATGTTTTCTGTCCAAACACATATACATGCATACTCATGCAATTCTCTCTAACAAGTCTTCTTTTGCAGCCATAACGCTGGATGTTTCCTAGCATAAGTCACGCATACATCCTACGTGATGCATAATATGCATCCCATGCATACACATGCTAATCACTTGGTTTCACAGCCATAATATTAGATGTTTCCTAGCATAGGTCACGCATACATCCTACGTGTCGCATCATGCGCACCATATACAATCTCATATGCATACTCATGCATCCATGCTAACTCTTTTTGTCATGTACAGACCATGTCAGACTCTGAGCTAGTTAGAAATGTTGCATCATCATCCGACCCTCCTGCCTCGATACAGCTGTAGTCTATCATGAAGACCAAGGGCATGGGATCTGATCTAGACTTCAATGAGTTCTCAGTCAGAGCTATTAAGGGGCTGCCTGCCAAGTTCAAGCTCCTAGAAATTCCTAAGTACAGTGAAGTTGGGGAGCCAAAGAACCATTTGAAGACATACACCATGATGATGAGCACTACAGACTTATTGGATGATCAGATAGTCTGATTGTTCTTCATCTCACTAGAAGGACTAGCGCTAGCCTGGTATCATAGTCTAAACAAGGTGACCACGATCAAGTGGAAGCCTCTTTATATTGCTTTCTGTTAACAGTACTGATCACTTGTTATTTTATTGCCTATTTAAGTCTAAATATTATGTTATTTATGTGTTTAGTCTAAGTTTTCTCTAAGTTTTATTAAATATTATGCATGTTTGTTATTACTTTATGATTTTATCTAACTTTGTTTCAAAGAA
>CANYBF010155008.1:0-17064 GCA_948192965.1 Dalechampia spathulata | reverse complement strand
TTTCAATATCCTCTTTTAAGCTTAAACTAAATTCTTATCATAAACTTATCAACATAATCATAATTTCATATCATTTTCACAACAATAACATAGAAAACACAACATAACATTAATTTATGAATGCATAATAATCCACTAAATACAGGATGTGACATCACAAATTTCTTAGTTACAGTAAACTTCACAAAGGTTATATGTATTTTTATTTGATTCATTTTAAGCCTATTATCTCACATCATGTTAATTTTATAAGTAAGCTTTTCCATATAAAGATGGTAATTTGTGGCCATTGTTAGTTTCATCTGGGTTTTCCTCTCACATTCTTATGTCTCTTTCTTATAATGTAGCTTATTTTCTTGGTGCTAGGGTTCTTGGTGCTTTTCCTTATTCTTATGTCTGCCTTAGTTCTTCCTTGTCACCTCCAGATCTATTATTTGATTCTTAATCTTCTTCATTATTGGCTGAACCCCTTATTATTGCATCTCTAGTGCTTGTGACCTCTGCATTATGCTCTTTTATTAATACTATCTTTTCCTCCTTGATTGTTCCACTAATTATCATTCATGTTTCTCCACCAGTCTATCCATTGAATACAAATTCTATGCAAACATGTAGTAAAAATGTTTAACCAAAGCCATAGTTATTTGTTTCTTAATTTGATGATAATATTACTCCTACTTGCTTTTCTCAAGCTGTCAAGGATGATAAATGGTGAGAAGCTATGGCTACCAGATTTAATGCTTTAGTCTAAATCGAAACTTAGATATTAGTTCCCCATGATACAGCTGCTAATATCATTGGTTTCTGTTGACCTTGAATTTTCACCCATGTACATGCATTCTTGGAATTTTCTTTGATACAACTTAGGACAGATCGCCATTTTTGAATTTGAGTTGCATACATACATTTCATAGCCTTATGATTCATTTGAACATGTAGTGCATGAAGTTTTTAGCCTTCACGGGTTGGTACATGCAATTGGCCTTTTTATGTGCTCATATTGTTGTAGACCTTGACTTTTCACTCGCGTTGAAACTTTGATTTTCTTTGATTTGACATGAGGGTTAAAAATTGGATATGCAATTGGTATAGGTCCCCGGTGTCGATCTCGATTTGCATACATGCCTTTTAGCCTCCTACGAGTGCTTTAGACATGTCGAGTACGTTATATTTTGCTTATGGAAGGTGGAACACATAACATGTATTTTATAATGTGCGGAGCACATTGTCATACACACAGTGCTACACGATGGGCATGTTCAGTAGGTATACATATGGTACATGACCTTTTCCCCTGCAAATCTAACATGCTCCATATGTCACCATGCATTTATGACCTAAATGATGCTCATTAGGCATGGGGTGCACATCCTAATGCATTCTTATTAAAGGGTGCACATAGGTGTAAAATGTGACATGTTGGGCATGCACTACTATATATTATGAATAAAGCCTTTTTCTGGACTATGTGTTAAGCATATAGCACTATATACTGCGCATATCCAATTTAATTTTACAGAATTCCATATTGTTTACTCATTTTCTAGCAACTAATGACCCTCACCTGTAAATATAAGCTATATGTTCATGGGAAAAAAGTTTGAAAATTGTTAATTATGGCCAAAATCTGCCAAATTGATTTCTTACTTAATTAAACATTTAATTAAGTTGCTAATTAGAATTAGAGACTAATTAATCCTCATGTTAAATCCTTAAAATCATTTGGAATCAATATCTGAAGCTAATCTTCATTGGTGAATGTGGAATGCCTCTTCCTTTCTCATTTTCTCTTGATTTGTTTATGGCTTTATGATTTTTGCTTTATTTTTCATTAATTAGCTTCAATAATGAATGTAATAGTAGCATTCTTAGCTTATTCATAGCTAGAATGATCTGTAACAATCATATATTCACTTGAGTTTGTGATTGTTTTTCATATTTTTGCTTAAAAACTTGATTTCCTTATGATTTCTACTCGTTACGTGCAATACATATCATAATATATGTGGCATATATAATTGATGTGTTATGCACATTATGCTATATGCAACGCAGATGGCTATTTATTTTTTGTTGTTTTATGATTTTTCACTCATTTTCAGTTATTTTTTGATGCTAATCGAAGTTTTCAATAGCATTGGTGGTTTCACAGTAACTCTAATGATATGAATTTATCATACATTGATTTAATTTGATTAATTTTGGCTTCAAAATTAATTTTTAAGTTAAAAGCTTTTTTAATTTGATGTTTATTGCAATTGATATGATTAGACTTGAATTGAATGTGTTCACCATCTCTAATTGATGATTAGATAATATTAGAGTCCTCCAATTTCATTTTCCATGATTGATTTGGTTGATTTTACCATTAAATCAATTAATTTGCTTGCTTTCTTAATTAAATGTTATTTAATTTGATGCCACATGTGATCTTAGAATCTTTCAATTATGCGTTTAGTTGATTTTATCTAAGATTGATTATTTTTCATGATTTTCATAACTCGACTCATGTTTATTATTGCATTTTCATTAGTGTTACCATTACATTTATTGGACTTTGGTCTTTGATTCATGCTTTCATATGGCATAAAATTGATCATTCATGTTCGATATCTCATTTGTATCTTAACAATTGTTTCCCTATTTGCATTTTCCATTCATGCATTTTTGGCTCATGTTGCCCAAGGCTGTTTTACCAAGTGGAAGAGATGTTGCTTAATGTCTTGGATTTTTATATCATCAAAGATCTTTTGTAATAGAATAGGCTTCTATTTTATTTCCTTGTCATGTATGATTTAGCTTTATTTCATCATGTATCCCCTTTCTCTTTCGATCCCTTTCTTCGGGCCATTATTAATTTTCATTCATGCTGTTATGCATGTTTTATTATTACTATATGATGTATGCTATACCATGTCATCTTTCACATGTCATGCCTATGCTATGTCATTTTTCACATGTCATGTCTATGCCATGTCATCTTTTCACATGTCATGCCTATGCTATGTCATCTTTCACATGTCATGCTTATGCCATATCATCTTTCACATATCATGCCTATGCCATATCATCTTTCACATATCATGCCTTTGCTATGTCATGCTTATGCCATATCATCTTTCATATATGAAGCTTATACCATATTATCATACATGTCATGCTTATGCCATATCATATTTTACATGTCATGATTATGCCATATCATCTTTCACATATTATGCCTATGCCATGTCATCTTACATATCATGCCTATGCTATGTCATATGTAATATATCATGCCTATACCATGTCATCTTTTACATGTCATGCCTATGCCATGTCATCTCTCACATGTCATACCAATGTCATGTCATCATTTTGACGTATCATGCCTATGCCATGTCATTTTATATGTCATGCATATGCTATGTTTCATTTACCATGATTGCTATATCATGTTACTATGCCATGATTGCCATATTATATTTACCATGCTATATATGTTATGATTGTTGTTATGCTATATCATGTTGTGTTTATTTAATGCTTATGAATGCTTGCCTAACTAGGATAATTAGCTTAACTAAAATGGTAAAATCAAACTTGAAACTCTGAGTGAATAGATCTTCACCACCCAAACCCATATTTGAAGGGTTTGACTTAGCACTCATGCTATGGGTTGGTTGAACGAAATCCAAAACTATAAGGTGGTGACTCCATCTTGTGACTCTTTTAACTCTATTTCATCCCTATGTCAAATTGATGATTGTAGGTGAGTGAGTACCTTGGATTCCATTCGACTCCTCGGAAAAGCAAATATGCCTTCACCACTCGTTGCCTTATACTGAGGACCATCGATGATTCCTTGAACTAATAGATATTAGGTATAATATTATATCGATAATTCCATTAAGTTAGATAGGTTATGGATAACGTAGTGAGAGAACTTAGCTTGTTCTTACCAGACTAACCATAATAACATTTGAAACTATGACCTTTTATTCACATGCTATGTGGATCTATACCTCATCACATCAGTGGATCTGCTTAAATCTGACCATTTTTCTCATCTCATATTACTCTGATAAGAGTTAAAATCTTTTCATGATTCTATGTTGGTTACGTAGCCTCACACCTATTCAATTATCATTCTCTTATCATTGCAATATGATCATGCCAAATTGCTCTACTAAGAGTCAAAATCCTTTTATGATTTTGCAATGGTTGCATAATGTCATTCCTATTTAATTAGCATTCTCTTATTATTGTAATATGATCATGTCGAAATGCTATATGATTTTTACAGTAATCCCTTATATGATTGGGCAATGATCATCCTTTTCCTTGCCTCACATACTAAGAGTATTATGCCTTGAGTTTCCAGTGTAACTCTAGACTAGTATCCTACCTAAAAGATTTTAGATTGACCAATCTTTATGGAGATATAAGGGTGGCAAGGAGTGTTACTGTGTGCTACATGTTCATTAACCTTTTCATTTTTTTTGCTCAATATACATTCATGCATGCTTATGCATAAATTTCTTTAATCAATTCTCTTTTGCAGCCATAATGCTGGATGTTCCTAATATAGGTTATGCATACATCCTACATGTCATATCACATGCATTCATGCTAACTCTCTCTATCATATGCAAAAACATATTAGACTCTTAGCTTGCTAAGAATGTTGCTTCTCCTTCTATTACCTTTTACTCTATGCTTGATGATGCCTCACTCACCAATGTTCAGCAACTAATTGATTAGTCTATGACCTAGTTCTTGTCTAAAGACTTCAAGACTCTTCTGAAATAGTAAATTTAGGAGGCTCTTATTTTTAAAGATTTCATCACCTTGCTAGCTCTCATGAAGGATAAGGAGAAGGTTGTCAACTTGTATGATGCTGAAATGGATGATGAGGTCTTACTCCATATGCATGATGTTTATAAGTCTAAGATCTCTACATTAAAATAGAAGATAAAATAACTACTATCTATCATGAAGACTAAGGGGACCTAGATTTTGATGAGTTCTTAATCTAGGCTATCAAGGGGCTACCTGCTAAGTTCAAGCTTCTGAATGTTCCTAAGTACAGCGAGGCTGGGCATTCAAGGAATCATTTGAAGACCTGCACTATGATGATGAGTACAATAGACTTATCAGATGATCAGATAGTCTAATTGTCCTTTATCTTATTTGATGGACCAGCGCTGGCTTGGTATCACAGTCTTAATAAGGCAACTATGATAAAGTGAAAGCCTCTTTATACTACATTCTGTAAGTAGTATGGGTTCAAATCCCATTTTGATATCATTATATTGGATATAGAGATAGTGAAATAAAAAGTTAATGAGTCTTTCATAGACTACTTTAGCTGATGGATGGATAAGGCTGCACTGGTCAAACAGAAGCCATCAAAGTCAAATATGATCAACAAGCTTATTATAGGGTTGCTGCCACTATACTAAGATAATATGAAGTATTAGAATTTTCATACCTTCAAGGATATCTATTTGGTCGACTAGAGGATCGAGCAAACTGAGGTACTGAAGAAGAAGGAGCCTTCCTTCATCAAATTTAAAACCACCACATACACCCAAACACAACATAAATCCCACACTTCAAAATATTACCTAGTCCTTGAGGTACTTAAATCTTGGGATGCCACTTTCCAAGGTCTTCGAGTGTTTCCTTAAAGCCAAACTCATTAAGCCACTTGAGCCAAACTTTCAAACACCACCCCCAGCCTCAGTCAATACCAAAACCTACTGTCATTACCATCAACATCATGGCCATAACACTGATGACTGTTAATCTCTTAGGTGGGTCATTTAGGACCTTATTGATTCAGATAAGCTTGAAGATCCTGAGAAATCCAAACCCTATACTAAGATAAACCCGTTGCCTAACTACCATAAAGCCAACCATACCTATATAATCCAATCTAGATTTCCAATATCCCTTGTTCTTAACTCCTTCTATCCCTTTGGTAGTGAGAAGATTGCTCAGCTTCCTCCTATTAGTTTTTAGCTTGTTGATAGGTTTGATATTAGTGCTATTGATATATGGCATGACATTTTAGAGGATGAGTGTACAGTAAATTAAGGTTCCTCTAATTTAAATTGACAAGACTCCCAAGGTAGCCAAGTTGGTTTCCATGGATCCCAAGCAGCAGAAGGGATTGGGTGCCAATAAGATGCCCTCTTCAATTTACAACATGATTCAAAGTGATAAGGTGTTCATTCCTATCAACCTCGAACAGAAGTTAGATACTTGGAAGAAGCCAACCAAGGTTAGACCTACTAAGGATAAGGTTAGTCTGAGTAGTGCTCCAGCCCTGTAACTTATTGATAAGGTAAAGAGTTTGCTCAATCTTAGAATGTAGTCATTGAATAATTAAAGAAGATGTATACTAACATTAGTATCTGGGGCTTGGTGCTATCTTCCTAGTAAGATTGACGAGCTATCATCAAGGCACTTTCTAGCATGAGGATTTCTCCATCTACCTTTCCCTTTAACATGAATTAAAGTCTAGCAGTATCACTTTCTCAGATACATATTTACTAGTCAAAGGTATTTATCATAATAAGGCACTCTTCATTAGGATGCACATCATGAACTTCTCCACTCCTTATATCATGGTGGATGACAGTTCTGATATCAATATTTATCTGCTTAAGATGTTGGCCAAGCCTAAGGTTTAGCTTTCAAACCTAAAGCCATCAAATCAGGGTATATGATGAGTCTAAGTAGGAGGTTATTAGCACCTTCACTACCACTATGACTATCAAACCAATTAAATCAGTGGTAAAGTTTATAGTTCTTGATATCCTAGTGTCATTTGCTTTATTGTTGGGCTGACCATGGTTTCATCTGCTGGGAGGTGTCCCATCCACCTTGCACTAGAAGATTAAGTTTCCACATGATGAAGGTGTGGTTACCATTTCTATTGATGATGAGGTTGCCTTTGACTACATCAAAGAGGATGTCCCTTTTATGACTAGTTTTTAGATCCCTACCATCAGAGAACCTGAGTCATACTCGTACCAACTGAGTCCTATCATGGAGAAGATGCTTTGCAACATGAACTTTATACTTGGCAAAGATCTAGGCCAGGATTAGCAGGGTCTGGTGGAGTTCCATATCGTTATAGCTATTTGGGAGGAGAGATACTATATTGGGTTTAACCCCTATACCTTAGATAAGTTAAGAGATTTTAAGATGGTTACCTTTGTCTAGGGAAAGATGTTGTATGATTGAGCTCCTAAGTTACCTAACTTAAATGAATTCTTTGATCAGCAGTTTGCTATCTTTGGTGATGTTTATGACCTATTAGCCTTGACAATGTCCAAGAGGGTTACTATAATTTCTTCCACCATTAGCCCTGATGATGTTTTTTAGATCTTTGGTGATGTTTCTAATATCACCATTGGTTACCTCAAGCCAGAAGCCACCACAGTTACGACATTAGAGACCAAGCTGAAGAGTTTGGATATGAGAGATTTGCTTTTTTAGAAGATCTACAAGGACATCGCCACCTTAGTAGATAACATTTATGATACAACTTTATGTGAGGATGATGATGTCCCTATTTCTATACTTTTTGATGATGATGTAATCTTTTAAAATTTGATGCAATGAAAAATAGTTTTGCTTATGCTTGTGATATGTATTTTGATGGCATTATGCATGAACATGAGCATTACATGACTATTTTTGATATTAATGAATCATACATAGAAACTATTAACATTGGTATAGATGACAAGCCTTATCCTCTCTAGATTGCATTTGACTTAACCCTTGATGAAAGAACAGAAATCATTAGAGTGTTAAAACAACATATAAAAGCCTTTGCTCTAGGCTATGAAGATATGCCAAGTATCAATAGAGCTATAGTGAAACATAAAATCCTGATCAAGCTTAAGTTTAATCCAGTTAAGCAAAAGTTGTATCAGCTCTTACCAAAATAGGCTCAGAAAGTTAAAGAGGATATCCAGAAGTAGTTAGATGCTAAGTTCCTTGAAGTGGTTAACTATCTTGAATGGTTGGCCAATGTGATTCTAGTTCCTATGAAAGATGATAGGGTCAGGGTCTGTGTAGACTATAAGGATTTGAACAAGGCATGCTCAAAGGATGACTTTCCTTTAGTATACATTGATGTACTGGTTAATATTATAGCTGTTAGTGCCATGTACTTGTTTACTGATAAGTTTTCTGATTATAATCAAATTCTCATGATAATTGCTGATAAGGTGAAGATGGCTTTCATCACAGAATAGGGGATGTATTGCTACAAGGTCATGCCCTTTAGCTTAAAGAATGTAAATGCTACTTATTAGAGAGTCATGATAACCTTGTTGTATGATCTAATCCATAAAGAAGTCAAGGTCTATGTGGATGAAATGATGGTGAAGTCTCATACTAGAGATGAGCATTTGGCTGCTCTTGATAAAATTCTCATGTAGGTTGAGAGGTACAGGCTCAGGTTAAACATGAAGAAGTGCATATTTAGGGTGATGTTTGATAAGCTATTATGTCATGTTATCAGTCAGAAAGGTCTTGAAATAGATCCCAATAAGGTAAAGTTAATCTATAAGATGCCTATTCCTAGAACTGAGATTGAAGTTAAGGGATTCTTGGGATAGCTTTTGTATATTAACAGATTCATAGCTAAGCTCACTATCATATGTAAGCCTATCTTCAAGCTTTTGAGGAAGAACCATCCTTTGGTTTGGAATGAGAATTGCTAGTTCAAATTTAAGAGGGTGAAGCATTACCTCTTCAACCCATTGATATTGTAGCCACCTCGACCGGAGAAGTCATTATTGCTCTATTTAGCCTTAAAAGAGAACTCAATGGGTGCTATGGTTGCTCAAGAGAATAAAGCCAGAGTTGAACACGTTGTTTACTATATGAGTAAGAAATTATTGCTAATAGAGTGCAAGTACAACATTATAGAGAAGTTGTGCATGTATATAGTATGGGTTACTAAGAAGTTCAAACACTACTTCCAATCATATCAAATTCAGATATGACCTTATAAAATACTTGTATGAGGCTCTTTCACTGGTGGGGAAGCTTTCCAAGTGGCTAATGCTATTACCAGAGTTTATTGTGTAATACATCACTAAGAAGGTGATTAAAGGTATAACAATTATCAAATTCTTAGCATCTAGGTAGGTAGAAGACTCTAAAAATTTTGAGTTAGACTTCTTAGTTGAGCACTTGGGGGAAGTTGATGTTCAAAATGATAGTTGCACTTTGTTGGCGTAGTCAATAAAAGAGGTGCAGGCATAAGGGTTGTACTAATCACTCTTAAAGGTGAACTAATTATGCTTTCAAAGCGGCTCAACTTCCCAGTCAATAACAACATGGTTGAGTATGAAGCATGATTATTTGGGCTTGAGGTATTGTTCATGATTGGTGCTAGGAAGTAAAGGTATTTGATGATTTGATGCTTGTCATTCATCAGTCCATGGCCAAGTGGGATGTCAGAGAAGAAATACTCATGCGTTACATTGAATATATGAAGCTCATGATTTGCAATTTTAGCTCATATAAGTTCATTCACATTCTATGTGATAAGAATCAGATGACTGATGTATTGGCCATACTGGCTTTGGTATATGAGTGATTATAATGTCAAGTTTAGCCTGTGATCATTAAGTAGTCGAGGATGCCTTGCGATGAGGGAGAATGGGTTATGATGTTAGACCAGCAAGATGAGATTCCATGGTATGCTAATATCATGAATTTTTTGAGAACCGGTGCTTATCTGGAGGAAGCTAATAAGATTAATAAGCTAGCTTTACAGAGATTAGCAACTAACTTTATTTGGCATCAGGGTGTTCTTTATAAAAGAATGGTTGATTGTCTATAACTTCGATGCATATTAGCAAAAGAGATCGAAACAGTCATGCAAATAGTGCATGTTGGTATTTATGGGCCTTACATGAATAGGTTTACTATATACAAAAAGATCTTATGTCAAGGATATTTCTGGCTTACCATGTAGATAGACTGCATGTAATTTATATGATAATGTAATGAGCATTAGATTCATGGAGATCTGGGTTACGTATCACCAGTCGAATTATAGAATTTGATGATACCATGGCCTGTCTCAACCTCAGGAATTGATATTATAGGTGAGATCCATCCTAATGCTTCTAATAGGCATCGATACATATTGTTAGTTGTTGATTACTTCTCCAAGTGGGTGGACGTAGAATCTTAAAGTAAACTGGGGGCAAACCAGGTTGCCAAGTTTATAAAGAAGAATCTTATATACCGATATGTGGTATCGCATCACTTAGTGCCCAATAATGGAGTGTAGTTTTAGGGCCAAGTGTTTGATTTATTAGAGAGATATAGGATCGAGCATTGCTCATCTTCTTCATATCACCCTCAAGCTAATGGGGTAGTTGAAGTGGCCAATAAAATGATCAAAAGGATCTTGGCCAAGACAACTAAAACTTATCAGGATTGACATGAGTCATTGCCATTTGCTCTATGGGATTATAGAACCACTGCAAAGAGTCCTATGAGTGCTATCCCTAATTCTTTGGTTTATGAGATAGAAGTTGCACTACTAGTTAAAGTGGAGCTAAAGTCACTTTAAATTATTCTATAAGCTCAGTTTTCAAAGGCTAAATGGAAGAGGGCCAAATATGAATAATTGATTGCTATTGATGAGAAGGAGCTCAAGGCTCTTTATCATTTACAGCTTTACAAGAAGTACATGGTGAATGCATTCAATAAGAAGTTCAAGCCTATTACTGTATAGTAAGGTGATCTAGTTCTGAAACAAGTAAGATTAGCTAGCCGTGATCCACATGGAAAGTTCATACCTAACTAGGAGGGCCCATTCCTGGTTGAGAAGATTTTTTCTAAAGGTGCCATTTGTATCTTAGACTTGGAAGGGAATGAATTCTTTAAACCTGTCAACCTTGATCAACTGAAGAGGTATTTTATCTAAAGCAAAGGGCAAAAAGAAGAGAAAAATAAAAATAAAAGTCTAGTTAGTTAAAAACCTGCATAGGCGGTTCATGCAAAAGTTAAGATAAAGAGAAAAATGATTGCTTAATGAGTTAAAAAGCCGCTTGGATGGCTAATGTAAAAGTTAGAGCTCTTAAAAGTAAAAAGAAAGCATTAAAATAGTTTATTAGTAAATCTCACATGGGAATGGTCAATGATAAGGGTTAAGTTCGATGCATATTGGAGCTTTTGTACTACTTTTAACATTTTTCATGCAAATGTTTTAATCTCATCAATGCAAATGGAACACATGTTCATGTACTTAGCCATAAGTAGTAATAATTTCAAATACAAGGCATTATCTTTCTTTATTATATATAATTTGGTTGCCTAACAGTTTATGCAGTATAGAATCCTAAGTGTGGTGCAACACCCATAACTATACTCATCATTCATAGCAGATCCAGCTCTAGGGATCTCTACTAGCATGATCCTGCAGCAAGGTCAGGTCCTCTCCATATGCTCTAGAAAGCAAGATAGTAGTCATTCTTCCTTAAACTTTGTCAACTAATGGATAGTCTATTTATGGTTTTATTGACGATAGACTCTAGCAAGACTTTAGTGCATGCAACATTTGAATCCTGGTAGTGGAATACAATCCATATATATCTTCACTGTCACATGCTAGATATACCACTAAGGATAGATCCACTTGACCTCACGCTCAAGGATGGCCCCTATCCACTTGACCAAGCCATCAAATGTTAGCGTCTTTGCCTCATCAAAGGTGTAGCCTCTCCTTATATGGTTATGAGGTTTGTACCTTTATGAATTACTCACTAATGGTGCTAGGATCCCTAGTTTCTCCTGGACCCAGATCTATTAAAAAAAGAAAAAAAAGAAAAGAAAAGAAAAAAGAAGCTCATTGAGTTGAAAACCTTATAAAAGGCTGCTCAGGTAAAAATTAGAGTGACCCACTGAATTGAAAATCTAACAGGGCAGTTTAGGTAACACTTAGGGTCTAAGAAAAAATCAAATAGTCCAATAAGTCAAAAACCTCACAAGAGATGACTAATGTAAAAATTAGGGTAAAAATATAGCTTTTATAAGTTGAAAACCTACAAAGGCAGCTTAAAACTCATACGTGCAGTAGAAGAAAAATACTGTCAAAGCACTCGGATTGGTCTTGTCTTACTCTATCCAGTCTAAGGATTGCCTCTACCACATTCATTAGAAAAGGGGTTTTACCTTACTTCATTTAGTTTATCACCAAACCAATCATCAAATCCCATGGCTAGATGGGTCTATGAATAGAAACTATGCCAACAATCTGAATCCTGATACTCTCACCCATAAAGGGATAATCACTAGCTTGTGGTTACATAGTTAGAAGATAGCAGTAAGATCTACATAGCCCTCTATAATCAACAATGACCTTCCTATCGTAGGCATCGACATCACTAGCATCATTGTTATGCTATAAGAAACTCTGAGGATAGTAGCAAATTCCTTATACATCATACATAGCTCCATGTGTCTAAATGAGAAGACATAGGTAGTTGGATCCCATAACTGCACAATAGCGTGTAGAAAAGTAGTGTTGATGGAGACCTGCGGGAATGTCTTTAAATATTGGAGTTTGAGCTCACTCAGTCAGCCCCTCAGCATTGCTCCACTAGTGGGAGATGATATAGAAAGTAAAGAGAAATTATTGAGTCATTATCTATTCTTGCACAAAAGAACAAACAGGTTATGTTTCAGCAGAGGAACATAATACATAGTATTCTTGTAGAAGAATATAAGCAAGCATTTTAGGTTTCACTATCAAATCCAAAGATACAAAGTTTGAGCAGTCGACAATTATCAGTATTCGTACACCACAAACCAAGTGTACTAGGCCTTTATGATATGCTAGGCTGTGCTATTCTATCCTATGTTCTAATACATAAGCTATAGAATTTCGACACCATGCATATGGTATTTGATATCATGTATGCTCTAAGCATCATTATCTCTTAACTGCTCCTCATTCAGACTAGGATTGTTGGGGACCTTGATATTGTTAACCGAACAATCTCTTTACCCATCCACTCAGTCATCTAGGCATTAACATAATCATATAGGCATATAGGTCATGCATCCATGCATAAGCATCATGAACATAATCATAATAGGTACATACCTAAACATCTAGAATCTCAGAGCTATGATAGCGACGTAGCTCTATCAGTAGCCTCATAGTATCATCCATGGGATCCTGAGCCACCTACATAGGTCAAGCATATGTCAGATTAATAGAATCAATAACATACTGATGTAATTAATCTACTCACATGAATGATGGTCATCAAATCAAATTCTATCTCATTCCTTATCGATATCGAGAAGGATGTCTTATACAAGCAACCTAGCTTATCATATGTATAGATCAGTGTGTTTTAAGGCCACACCAGCTGACCCTCAATGAAACCTTGGGGATGCTCATATCCAGGGGGCACATTTGGACTAGTGGGCTTTGGTCTCAATGGTGTTACTCCATATTTAGCACTACATGATCTCTTCGAGGTACTCTTACCTCAAGAACTACCAATAGCTGGTGAACCATGGTATCCACCTCTACCACTAAAAATGTCAGGTCTGTCACTAGATCTGCTTATTCTATCATACTATCCGCTGCATATGGATAACTCAATGAGCCTTAGTGGTCGCATCTATATGAAAGTCTGATAGTCCACTGGTGACTTTGACGGATGCTCTTGCCTAGGGATGGTAGTCAGTGCAATAATCACATCTAGGTTTGTACTAGTATAGGAAGCCCAGAACATCATTCATGGTGGTGTAGCAGGCTCCATATGTTCTTTTGGCCTCATGTGCCAATCAATAATGCGCTTGCCTAAGTAGAAGAGCTGATACTTAGGAATATCTAACAATATATGGCACTTATCCTTGCAAGATGAACTGGTCAAATATTTCGGTTGAGGGAATATATTACTCCAAGAACAAGCAATATCAACAGTCAATCAGACACCTGCTCAGGTATCATTTAAACCAGTTCAATTTAGCTCTATGATAATAAAATTGCCTTCTTCTTACCTGATCCTAGGTTAGATTGTTAAGATGCTCTCTTAGCTCATCCATAGAGTAGTCAGCTCTTTAATGAGACACACACCATGCTTGCATGCATAGGAAGTCTAGTGGTAGTCATTGTAGAACCTCGGGCTCTAGCAGCAACCCAAACTCACAAGCCATGATCTCCATAATCAACACGTACAATCGATGACAAATTCAATAAAAGTTATAGCAATTTCAAAATTAATAGAATTATACTTATATCAATAACTTGCTAACAGCTGATGAATCAATCTCTACACTATCGACTGTAGAGATCTAAACCCTGCATAAGATAGGCCAGGCTGGCGCCACCCTAATCCAAATTATCGATGGTGTCTAAGTTATGTAGGGCCCATAACACTTACATATAGACACTGTTCCTCTTATCATTGAATAGTATGCACTCTAGCACGTACAGTAGAAAGCTACGAGTATATTGCTAAATAAAGATCTTCCTGTTAAGTGTTTATACTAGAACTACCTCCCGGAGACAGTCATAGGATATGCTATATCCTTCTCTCACGTTAGACAAAATGCTTAACAAATTGAAGATAGTTCCATATGACTAGCATGGTGATGTCAGTCTCGTATAAAACTAGATAAGCAATCTAGTACACTCAAGCCTTGTGATCTTAGTGAAGATCCTTGGGGTGATGGTTATCTTCTCCACATCTGTTACAACTCTGGTATACTTTGTCACAAATCTCTTATGGTAGTTATGAGTACCACTCATAGACTTCCCAGACACTGCTAGTTCTAATAATGGTCCTTTCTCTCTACAAGTTGTAAAAGTCTAAGTTAGCTTTTAGACTAAATTTTAAGATCTACAGCTCTTACTATAACCCTAAAATTTACCAATTCATGCATGTGAATACTCTAAAACCAAAAATCCTTAGTGGAATTACCTAAAAATTTAACTTTTAACCATTTTTACCTGTTATATGTGCAACATATAGCCCTTTATGTGCCACATATAGGCTATGTGTGGTGCATATAATGCTATATGTACAACATATAGCATAAACCCATTCAAAAATTACATAATTTTCCCAAAAACTCTTGATCAAATCATGCATTCCTAAGCTTAGCCTTAGCGTAAATGAATAAAAAATGCACAAAAATGTAACTTTGGAATAACTTAAAAAACTAAACCATAATACAAGAAACTCACCTTTTTAGGAGAAGCTTAGGACCTATGCTATAGTAAATGTTTCAATAATTAGTTTACCGTAGGAAGATCCATAGTAGGGATCACGAGTTGTATGCTTGGTTAGAGCATAACTCGGGATGGATTTTGGGTCTCAAGGTGTTAATTGCATCCTAATTTTGACCATTTTTAGGAAATGATGGATTTTAGGTATTAGAGTTGAGAGAAAATTAGTTTTGGTGAAGAAAACAAAGTGATTTTTAGTTGGGAAGCATAGACATATATCATTTCCACGTGACATACGTTGTATATAATAGAACATGCTATACATGTAATAGAATTTACTAACGTATACTAGCTAGCAAGAAGCTATGCTAACATGCACCATATGCTCATGAAGATGCACTCATGAAATTTGGCTTCTCACAAAAATTTTAAAATTTTTAGAGCACTTTTTCCCTAGTAAGTTTAATTTTCATGACCTACAACATTAAAAAAAATCTAGAAAATCAGTCAAGATGTAATAGACTAATACTCAAAAATTCAAGTATTTTCTCTAAACCATTTTAATTCCAACTTCACTGATAAATTACTTTTCTATGTCAAGCATAGATAAAATTAATCCAACATATGATCGGTTTTAGTCAAACCTTTGACTACTGGTTAAGTCATTGACCAAGTAATGTTGTAGTCCAGTAATGGGTCCCAAATGCTATTTTTTGAGATATCACACACATATTTGATGGTATAAGCATAGATTTAATAATTGATCATCTTAGAACCAACAGTTATTTGACCATGATCTAGCAGTTAATCACTTAAGCTCCATAGTTAACCACTCAATCCAGTAACTATCATGAGATCAAGTATTTAACTCCCAAACCTTGGTAGTAGGCATATGAACTTGGATTTTAGATGATTTCTAAGCCTTATAGTGAAGCCATCACTCTAACAGTTGACCACAATCAATATTGATCTCCTCACTTAAGCATCGGGCTCCCAATGGTAAAGTTAGGCTGCAAGTCTTAGCATGAGCATCACATGGTCAGCATTGATCATCTTGCCTAAGGACTAAGCTCCTAATGATAGTATTGGACTATATTTCCTCTCCAATTGAGTCATAAGCCTCAGCATGAGCATTGAGCCTCAACATGAGCACCAGTTAGATATTTTCTTTACCTTTTGGTGAAAAGTCATATTGTGATTAGGTCTTGTTTTGATAACTTTTACTTATGTCACCTCAAAATGATCCTAATCAAGGGGTAAATTGTAGATCCTAACTTTTCATCCGTACGTTGTAACTTTAGGTTTTCTTTGATTTGGCTTAATAAAGGTCCCCAATATCAATCCCAATTTGTATACATGCTTTTTAGCCTTCCATAAGTGCTCTGGATAAGTGCAATATGTTACATTTTACTTGTGGAAGGTGGAGCATATAACATGTATTTTCTGATGTGTGAAGCACATAGTGCTACATGATTTACAGGTTTACTAAGTATATGCATAGTGCATAGCCTTTTCCCTTGCAAATCTAATATGCTCCATATATCACCATGTATTTATGACTTAAATGATGCTCATTCGGCATGAGGTGCACATCCCAATGCATTCCTATTGGGAGGTGCACATAGGTGTAAAATGCTACATGTTTGGCATGTATTGTTATATGATGTGCATATAGCCTTTTTTTGGACTATATGTTATATTGGTTTGTTTAGTGATTAAGCAGCGGAAGAAATTTAAAATTTTCATTTTAAAACAACAAACCAAAAGAAGATCTTTGCATCAAAACACAGAGAAACCAGTTTAGAGATTAGAAGTGACAGTTTGATAGTAACTCTTACATTCAA
>CANYBF010155004.1:0-15418 GCA_948192965.1 Dalechampia spathulata | reverse complement strand
AAAATCACAAACATACAACACACAAATCAAAAATTATAAACATAATACAACACATACTAGCAACATTATCAAAACATTAGCTATACTTATCATCTAAGCATGCAACCTATACCAAAAATCATTAAATTCAACAAGCAAGACACTGCCAAATAAAACTTTCATTGTCATTTCCTGATTATACCCGAACGGGTAAGCTATGTCCATGATCATACCCGATCGGGTATGACATGTGCATGATCATACCCGAACGGGTAAGATCAGGCATAAAACATGCTCAAATTCAATTCCTAATTAGCTCCGAGTTATTAACATGCAATATCATATACTATACTCATATTATTTCATATGTAAAGCATTTAAACGAATCAAAATGAAATGAAACTCAATCAAAATGGAATTGTAACTAAACAAAACCAAATAACAAGCAAGTAAAAGTAATAGATGATTACCTATGTTGATTCTCCAAGTGATCCTCCAAGCCTTTCCGATCCAAATTAGTGCTTAGGTTAATTAGCAACTCAAAACAAACCAAAATTGCTTAGATTTTATGTTTTGAATTAAAACTAATCAAATACAAGCTAATTCCAATCTAATTCAATCAGATTCGATTAGGTTTTAAGCTAAAATCAAGTTTTAAAATCACGTTCTTTTGTCAAAATTGAGAGAAAAGTGCAAATTCAAACCCTAAGTCAAGTTGTCCTCCCCTAAAATAACTGCCATTCAAATTATAACAGATTTAGGAGCTTACCCGAAGGGGTATGTCCAAGAGGCGATTCGGGTAAACTAAATACCCGATCGGGTATGTAGCATACCCGAATCGGGTTCCTAGCTTACCCGAACGGGTAAGAGCCCCAAATGGCAAAAATGACACCTAAGCAACCCTAAACCGAACCCTAAACCAAACCAAAGTGAACCGGGAGCGACCGTAAGGGTAAGACAGTGATGGAATAAACCTGGTTAACCCTAATCAGCCCAAGACTCAAAATTCAGGGTGTGACAGTTGCCCCCTGATTCAGAAGAACCTACATGTACTCAGAGCATGTAATTCTTCATGAATCACGAGGAGCACCAGGACAAGCAGGAACAAAATGCAAGAGCTAGAAAAAGAAAATCCACTAGGGATAATGGAAAATGCAAAATAAAAGAAGTGAATACGGGACAAACTCCCTTGGGGAAAACAAAACTAGAAAACAAAAGGTACATATTGATAGCAACCCCCCTAGGGAGAAAAGAAACATAGTTACGTGAGATAATCATGACCTCATGAACTAAGAGGGAAAATTGCATAGGAGCGGCGCGTCCTATCAACCATGAATAGAAAGAAATTGCTGGACCCACTGGGGATAAACAACTAAAATCTCCTAGACGGTCACGATCTAGCAAGAGAGAAGTTGCATAAAACTCCACTGGGGAATGAAAGACAATGATCTCCTAGACAGTCATGATATAGCGAGAAAATGAAAGAGTTGCATGAGACTCCATGGGGATAAAAAACAATGATCTCCTAGACGGTCACGATCTAGCGAGAAAGAGTTGCATGAGAGAATTGGTTCTCACCAACTCGCACTGAGGATAACCTCCTAGACAGTCATGATCTAGCGAGATAGAGTTACATGAGAGAACTGGTTCTCATCAACTCGTGCAGAAGGGATCTCCTAGACAGTCACGATCTAGCGAGAAAATGAGTTGCATGAGAGAACTGGTTCTCACCAACTCGCACTGAAATGAGAGGATCCTCTAGGCAGTCACGACCTAGCAGGAATGCCATAAGCACCTCTCGTGCAAGAAATAAGTTGCATAAGAATAGTTTAATCTTACCAACTTGTAGACAGCGAGGTTGCGTAGGAGTAGACTCATCCAGAACCAACCTGTATGCTGTAAACCCTTCTCCTAGACGGTCACGATCTAGCTAGAGGAAAGCTGCATAGGAGAGGCATGTCTTATCAACCTGTATCAGAAAATACTTGAAACCAGAAAAGAAAATAGTAATGGCTTCCCTTCCAGAAATAGAAATCAAAGATCAGAGATCAGAATAGTAAAACCAAGAGAAAACAGTCACGATTTTCTCAACAATTGAAGATTCATGGCTCCTAAGTTCCCGGGAATCATCCTGGGACCCCCTGAACCTGTTAGGATTCCTGAAAAACACTTAACAGGCAAGAAATGTCAATGGCAGCAAGATACCCGAACGGGTAAGCCAAGGTACCGAATAGGGTAAGTAACATACCCGTTCGGGTATGTTGCATACCCGAGTCAGTGCCAAACATACCTGAATGGGTAAGTGGGCTATATGTTCAGAATTTCACATTTGAAACCTCATTTCACTTAGATTCAGTTTTGAGAAGCCTTCCAAAATACGCCCAATTCCTCTAGGTCTAGTTTTTAGAGCACAATACCGTCGTAATGGCAGACCGACGACCCTGCGAGTCATCGAGATACAGGAGCGCAGAGACTCCTCATTGTAACATGATGCGAGGCGAGCAGGTCCCACTATTACTGAGCCCCGAGACGCACTTATCTCAGCGGGCGAGCAGATCAGTAAGTCTTCTAACTACAGTCCTTTGATTATTCAATATTTTGACACATAAGCAGGTTTAAGGAATAAACAATAGAAACATGCTTAGGACATAAATCTAGGAATAGAAATCAGTCAGAAATACTTATCAGATGTTCTTGTTGAACGTAGTCCCGCGGAGCTATTTCTACAACTGAAAACTTATCGGGCGTCAGCCGTTGGTATCGAGAGCTGCTAGAGGCTGTCAGAGCCAGAGTAGATCTCACAAGATGTGCCCCACTGCTAGGCTATTTCATCGGCGGGGAGACTCGCAGCATTCTGTCAGTGCTGACGGTGATGCTGGAGAGATGGTGGGACACCACGTACACCTTCCATTTGCCTGTAGGAGAGTTCACTATTACCCCGTCCATCTTCGCAGCGATGACGGGTGTCTCTTGCGTTGGATCAGAGCTGCCTATGCAGGACATCTCGGTACGTGACATGAATTTCATTGAGGAGATGCTTGGAGTGCCTCCACAGCCCAGAGGAGACAAGCGGATCAGTTACGAGATCCTCCACAGCCGTTGGAGAGGACAGCAGCCTGAGGGTCAGATAGCAGTGGACCAGTATGCCCATAACTTCCTGATGTACTTCCTGGGCAGTTCACTATTCTCGGAGTCAGGCGCCACAGCCCATCTAGGACTCCTTCCAGCTCTCCAGGATCTGGATAGGGTGCGAGGATTTGACTGGGGTACCCCAGCCTTAGCTTACCTATTCGCTGCGATGGACAGGATCAGTCACGGTCACTGCCGGTTGTTGGGATTCTGGCCCATCATTGAGGTACATGACTGAATTCTTCATCTGGCTTCCTTTTTTCTGACTATTTCTTACTGACATTTTTTGACACTTGAACTGTATTTGCAGCTGTACGCCTACAGGACCCACTTCTGTAGAGGACCGGTAGACATGATGATAGGTGAGCTCCCGTTCCCAGCCATCAGTGTGTGGTTTGGACCATAAGTCAGCACGGTCAGAGATTTAGATCTCCATCAAGCCAGACTGAGCACTCTCACTGAGGATACGGTAAGTGTACCTATAAAACAAAAGTTTAGTTTGCGATTTCAATTTGATTTTCAGATAATTACCTGTTATTTTGATTTCAGATCCGCCTCTCTTGGCTGTGGGAGGAGGACAAGACTCCTGACATCGTGCGTGCTGCTCGGGAGAAGGATGAGCGTCGGTTGCTGATGGAGTACCCTGAGTCCTATGAGTGGTACCTCGGGGAGATGGTTTTCGGAGCTGAGCGAGGCATGGGTGCCCACAGGATTCCAGTTGTTCTGCCAGTGGACATGTTCTGGGGTGTCCATCTGTCATTCGGGGATCTAGCAGTTGCTATGGCAGGCGAGCACATCGACAAGCTGACAGAGGCTGGTGATTACTCTCATTTTGTTCGGACACGCCTTATGTCATATTTGAGGGTAGATCCCCAGGCTCAGGCTCCTGCAGCTGGTTCCTCGTCTGCTACTAGTGGTCCTGCACCTTCATCTTCTACAGCTGCCACTCGAAGAGTCCATCCGAGAGGTAGATCAGGCGAGCCAGACGACATCTCCGGACATAGGATTGGGAGTTTGACCACCCCATCAACTTTCCAAGTGTATCAGACCGCTCAGGATCTCAGCGAGTATATGCATGTGGCGGTGCCATTTCCTCCTTTTTCGTTGGCGTTTACTCCTGCAGACTGCACCCTGGTATGTACTTGCCTTAACTTTTTGAATTTGCTTGAATTTACCAAAATCTTGACTTTGCCCATCCACAGGTTCCACGAGCTGATCACGAGAGACTCGTCTACCAGATGGAGGGTATCAGGGCAGGCTGGACTAGGAGCAGCCGCGAGCTTCGACACGAGATGAGGGCTCAACATGAGGCAGAGAGGACCCAACATGAGGCTGAGCTTGCTAGAGTCCGTGCGGAGCACGAGCCAGAGATGGCTGGTGCTAGAGATGACATTGAACGTCTGGAGCATGAGGTAGCTAGGATCCGATGATGATGCTTCGCTTTGCCGTTACTTTTATTTCTCTGATTCTGTGAACTTTTTCTTTTGGATTTTGTCAAAACAAACTCTTTATTCAATATACTTTATCTGATTTTTACCTGTCTTTATTCCTTTACCAGTTCAAAAATTAATACATGGATGCATGAATGCCTAAATTAATGAATGCAAACCTAATCTAAAATCTTGTCATTCTGGGCAGGCCGTGGATGACGGTTCTAAGTCTGTACTGGGGAAGAGGACTCTGCCTTCCTCATCATCTGCATTAACTATAGTTCCGCAGTTGACATTGGATGTCTTCCTGGCTGGGTTGACTACACCTGACTGGAAGAAGCTAGAGCCTTTCAGGCTATATGCGATGAATGCCTATCGCCATGTTAGGGTAGACTGTGATCTGCTGAGGGCTGCTTCTCGCTTTTGGGACCCTGTTGACCATGTCTTCAGGATACAGGACTTTGAGATGTGCCCTCTGCTAGAGGAGTTTAGAGCCATCATGGGAGGACACCCACTGGATCACATGCCACTGGCAGTACCTCAGATTTCAGAGACTGACCCTGTTCTGCAGATGGTTTCTCTGATCGACTTACCACCGAGAATCATCTGTACATATCTATCATCGAGTCGTGAGCACATCTCTACTAGCATCATTGAGACATGTCAGAGAAAGGACTCATCTAGTCCAGGATGGATTAGAGTCATTCAGTTCTGCATACTGAGCCGATATCTCCTGACACATTCTGGAGATGGTGTGCATTGCCGAGTACTATCTGTTCTAGCTCAAATGACAGACGGCCACGATCCATACCCGCTGATCCTAGCCGAGACACTGATTACCCTGGATGAGATGCGACACACCGGTAGAGACCTCTCGGGAGGTAGTCCCCTACTTCTTCAGGTACAGATTCTGAACCGCCTTTCCAGGTTTTCAGTTCAGAAGAATGAATTTTATGCCTTAACTTTTACATGAGTCACCTCGTGTGAGATTTTTGGCTCATCAGGCTTATTTTATTTTTTCTGAGACTCTAACTTTTGCCTGAACTGCCCCCTTGGGTTTTCAGCTCAGCGAATCGCTCTAATTTTTGCTTAAGCCACCTTTTCAGGTTTTCAGCTTAACGAGCTTTTTTCTTTTTCTTTTTTTCAGATCTGGTTACATGAGAAGTTGGGATTACTTGAGATCCCTGCAGGCAGCCTGAACCGATACACTCCCCGCAATTTCTGATCACGGTGACTGTCATCCCCTGGATCGGGTTCCAGTACCACGGATTGGCTGGATCATATCTCTCAGATGACAGGCGACAGAATCAGATGGATATGCCTCTGGTGGCATATCGAGCGTGTTACAGTGTCTACTTATGCAGACTGCTTGCCACTAGCAGGTCTCTTCAGATGCTCATTCTACGCACCTTCACGTCTATGCAGACAGTACGGGGCTTTGCAATTCATCCCTGCCAGACTGCCTATATTTAGGGGAGCAGGCGTAACACAGCGATTCCTGGATCACCTGGTACGAGAATGGGCATGCAGAGTAGTGACCCCATATTGCCATTCAGCTTCATCTGGAGTTTCTATCCATTACCATCAATGGGTAGCAATGTTGCAGCAGGAGTTCGATCCCGACGCCCGGGATGATTATCACAGAGAGCTATACTGCAGGGAAAGAAATCAGGACTAGCATCTACATGTAATGATAAAGCAACCAGAAATTTGATGAAATGCATGAACTTATATTCAGATTCCAAACTTGCATAAAAGCCATAATAGCATTAACATATGAGATGATCATGCTGCATTTTTATAAACATTTAAAATGAGCACTATTCATGTCCCACGCCTTGACCATCCTGACTAATCAGCCACGAATGGTTTTCTCATTAGCCAACCTAACTCTCTGCCCTAATTTTTACCTAAACCGCCCGTTTTTGGGTTTCCAGCTCAGTGGGCTCTCATTTTTCAGATGCTCTAATTTCTGCCTGAATCGCCTATTTTTAGGTTTTCAACTCAACGAGCTTTCATTTTATTCATTTATTTTTTTCTCAGAAGGAAACCCTAACTTTTGCCTGAGAACTCAAGTAGATCTCAGCGGGCTACACATGTAAGAGCTTCAGCCGATCCCTGTTGATTGGTTCAGAAAATTTGTTACCATCCATGTCAGTGAGCTTCACAGTACCTTTAGACATAATCTTCTTGACAACGAAAGGCCCTTCCCAGTTCGGTCGAAACTTTCCCCGAGGGTCAGAGATCGTTGTTCTACACTGCTTCAACACCAGGTCACCCACTTTCAGTAATTGCAGGCGCAACTTCTTATTGAATGCCCGGGCAATCCGCTTCTGATACAGTTGCATGTGAAAGAGAGCTCGAAGTCTCTGCTCATCCATTCTGGCCAACTGTTCATACCTCTCTCTTTGCCATTCAAATTCAGAAATCTCAGCCTCCAAAGTGACTCTGAGACTCTTCATTTCAAGCTCAACTGGCAAGACAGCTTCCATACCATACACCAGAGAATAAGGAGTCATCCCCGTTGACGTCCTTGCTGTCGTTCTATAACCCCAAAGTGCCAGTGGTAGTTTCTCAGACCAATCCCTATAGCTCACCGACATCTTAGCTAGGATCTTCTTCATGTTCTTATTCACGACTTCAACATCACCATTAGCCTGCGATCGATACGACGAAGACTTATGATGTTCAATCCTATAAGCAGCCAATAAGTCCCGAGTCTTACCCTGAAACTGTACCCCGTTATCTATCACAACATGATGAGGCACGCCATATCTGCATATGATGTCCTTCTCAATGAATCGAGCCATCTGTTCTGCACCCAACTTATTGAATGAAGCTGCTTCCACCCACTTGGAAAAGTAGTCGATGGCAACAACTATGAAGTGATGTTCGTTAGAAGCATGAGGATGTATCTCACCGATGATGTCGATTCCCCAAGCTGAAAATGGCCACGGCGAGGTCAGACTCTGTAGCTCAGTCGGAGGCATATGCTTGAGATCTCCATGAATCTGGCATTCTTTACAACGCCTTACGAACTTAATACAGTCAGACTCCATGGTGGTCCAGTAGAAACCTTGCCTCAGAATCTTCTTCGACAAAATGTACCCATTCATGTGAGCACCACACAAGCCAGCGTGAATATCCTCCATCAACTGCTGTGCTTCTGACTTCGTAGCATAACGCAGGTGTTGCCCGTCCGCCGTTCTCCTATAAAAATCATCCCCAAACAGCAAATACTGACATGCAAGCTGTCGAATAGTCTTTTGATCTGTCTTTGAGGCACCTTCAGGATAGATCCCTTCCTTCAGAAAATTCAAAATATCTGCATACTATTCATTTTCATCTGTTTCACTCGCCATCACTACCGGATGTGAATAGCATGGAGCTCTGGATGTCGTTAAAGACAGTGGCCGCATTAGAGACTCATTGGGACCTTCCCACACGGATGCCAGTGTTGCAAGCGCATCAGCCATTTGATTCTCACCCCGTGGTAAGTAAATGAACTGATATCGAGTGAAAGTCTGGAGCAAACCCTTCAGGTGTATCGAGTAAGGCTTCAGTCGCTCTTCCTTAACCTCCCATTCAGCCTTAGTTTGTTGTACAACCAGCAATGAATCACCATAAATCTCCACTTCTGTAACTTTCAGCGCTATCAGAGCTTCAATACCGTGGATACATGCTTCATACTCCGCCATGTTATTGGTGATCAAAAATTCCAGTTTCATTGCTATTGGAATGATCTCCCCTAAGGGGGTAACCAGTATTACACCAACCCCAGCACCTTGCCTGTTTACAGCTCCATCAAAGTACATCTTCCAACCATTCAGCATGATCATATCCAGATGTTCGTCAGGAAATTCAAGTTCCCAATGATCCGTTCCTTCAACCGGTTATAGTGCTAGGAATTCCGCTATCGCCCGTCCCTTAATCACCTTCTTCGGTATATACTCGATGTCAAACTCAGACAGTAATACCAACCACTTTACCAATTTTTCAACCAACGACGACACATTGTACAGATAACGCACCGGGTCATCCTTAGTCACCACCCGGACTTTTGTAGCTCTAGAAGTAGTGCCTCAACCTTCGTGTAACCCATACCATGGCCAGACATAGCTTCTCAACCCGACTGTACCTCGTCTCAGATTCTAGGAGCTTCTTACTTAGGTAGTAGACCGCGTGCTCAATTCCGGCCTCATTTTCTTGAACCATCATTGCCCCTAAGGACGATTCTTCAATAGCCAGATACAAGATCAGAGGAATACCAGTTCTTGGTGCCTGTAAAATTGAAGGTGCTATCAGATACTTTTTTATCGCTTTGAAGGCTTTCTGGCAGTTTTCATCCCACACAACCGGCTGTTTCTTTCTTAACAGTTTTGAAAATGGGCTCACAGACTGTGGTGAGATTTGCAATAAACCGGCTGATATACTGTATTTTGCCCAGAAATTCTTGCACCTCTTTCTCTATTTTAGGAGCTGGCATTTCCTGTATGGCTTTGATCTTGTCGGGATCGACTTTAATTCCCTGGTTACTGACCATGTGACCCAGCAGCTTTCCCGATATTACTCCGAACACAGACTTCTTCAGGTTCAGTCTCAGATTGTATCTCTTAGCTCTAGTGAAAAACTTATCAAGCACTACAGCATGAGACTCCCGACTTAGAGACTTCACCACCATATCATCCACGTAAACCTCAACCTCTTTATGTATCATATCGTGTTGTAGGGTGGTGGCTGCCCGTTGATAAGTGGCACCAGTGTTCTTCAATCGAAAGGGCATCACCCTGTAACAGTATGTAACCCACTCTGTAATGAATGCAGTCTTAATCTTATCAACAGTCGACATCAAGATCTGATTATACCCTGAAAACCCATCTGTGAATGACTGCATGGCACTGGCTGCTGCACTATCTATCAGAACATCAATATGCGGCAACGGGAAATCATCCTTCAGTGACGCCTTGTTCAGATCCCAATAATCCACACATACCCTGACTCTGCCATCCTTCTTCACAACCGGCACAACATTGGCAAGCCATGTAGGATACTCAACCACTTCCAGAAAATTAGCTGCAATCTGTTTGGTGATGTCCTCCTTCACCTTCTGTGCCCATTCCGGTCTGAGCCATCTCAACTTCTGCTTAACTGGTCTGATCTCGGGGAAAGTCAGAATTCGGTGCTCTGCAATCCGTCTGTCAACCCCTAGCATATCTTCATACGACCAAGCAAAAGCCCTTTCATGTCTTTTCAGTACAGATTGTATTTCTTTTCTCTCACTGACGGTCAAGGTGTCGGACAAATTGATCAGTCGAGGATCGTTTTCAATGCCCAAGTTAAATGCATATGTGGATGCAGCATTGATATCAAATATGCTCATGTTATTATGATGTGTATGCATACTAGAATCAAAATAAAGATCACACAAGTAAGCAAAATCTGATCTTATTGCATTAATCTTGTTCAGTGTTACATCTTCCTCAAAAATGAAAGACAAGTTAAGATCATCAGTGACATCAGCATCATCGGACTGCTCCATAATCTCATCATCATCATTATTAGCTGGCTGACCCATACTATCCTCGAATAGCTTTGTCTTGCCTTTCTCTGTAGCACTATCTTTCAGCACAGTGATTTGGCCTAGGATCATCCTCTCCATATTAGCCAACAGTGTCATATCAGTCGGACCAGCTGATTTCTTCATAGTAGCAGCTTCCTTTACAAACACAATCTCCTCTCCCTTCCTTCCTTTCATGGTCTTCGGGTAGAAGCCCAACCCGAACTTAGTCTAAATCTGCCCCTTATAAGGAATAGGCCTCGTCATACCTTGCTGGTGACGTCCAAGTCCCACTCCCGATAGGAAACCCATCCTTGAGAATTGGGAGGAAATGAAAGCACTGAGTTCATCCTCGTAGATGGTGGAAAGCTGAAACCCACTCAACTCGGGGAAGCCAGTAGACAGAGAAGAGACTACCAAATCAGATGCTGCTGGTATAGTAACAACCCCAGTGTCAGTAGGGAACTTGATCTTTTGATGAACAGTGGAAGGGACACCCCTCAGTGGGTGGAACCACGGTCGGCCAAGCAGCATAGCGAAAGTGACCGGAATGTCTAGCACAGTGAATTCCAAGACAGATTGAATCAACCCAACTGTAACCACGGTCGTGAAAGATCCAAAAGCCTTCCGCTTAGAGTTGTCATACGCTCGGATGACAACGTTCGAAGCTACCAGATCCTCCTCTCGAATACCTAACGTATTCAACATTCTATAGGGGCACACATTAATGGCAGACCCGTTGTCAACCATTACACATGATGTGTTCCGGCCCAAAATCTCAATCGAAATGAATAGGGCTCTGTTATGCAATGACCCGTCAGTGGGCAAATCCTCATCAGAGAAGGTTACAGAGTCCTTACTGCTGGACATACCGAGTTGCATGACTTCCGGCGTTTGCTCTCTCTTCAGCAAACTAATCACATCCCCTGGAGACGTAGCTGCTGAAACTGTAACTGTAGATAAGGCTTCAACTAGAGCCTTCCGATGCTCATCCGAACACATCAACAATTGCCACAAGCTTACATTAGCATTGGTTCTCTTCAGCTGTTCTAATACCAGATTACTCTTAACTGGGGGAGCAGCCTCGACCCCTTTTCCTTTCTGTTGTACCTCATCTGGTTAGTAAACTCTACCGCTTCGGGTCATATGATTCATGTTAGGAAGAGCAGCCTCATCTTCCTCTGAAATATGGATCTTCTGGGTTGATGATGAAACCCGAGAAACCCATGTACTCGTATCAGAGTTCTTGGGAGCAACCTCATCCCTTGAACTAGTTGTCTAGTTGTGTATAGACAGAGCAGCCTCATCTGTTTGTAAATCATCTTCCCCGAACGGATCATAAATGTGTTCCAGAATAAGCTCCTCGTCCGCTTTCAATTCGTCAGAATCCGAAAACGGGTCTATAACCAATACCTCAGCAGTGGTGGCAGCAGCATCAAAATTATAGGACTTCTGAAATTCTCAAATGAACACAGCCTCAGCAATCAATCTAGCAGCCCTATCATCATTAGACTCAGTGATCAGTTTAACATTCCCGATGATTTCCTCCTCAGACCAGCTCCTTCCAGTCAGAATTGCCTGGGTATGCGATACCTTGTTGTAATTAGGCAATGGATTCTTCCTTGTGCTTGGTCCCCTTTTCTCTGGGTCTACAATCTTACCCAAGTTGATCAGATCCTGTATTCTGATCCTCAGCAACCTATAGTTATCCGTGTCGTGCCCGTGGTTCTGATGGAACTGGCAGAACAAACTCTTATCAGCACCCGCCGGCACCGGCCTACTCCTGGCTGGGAAAGGAACAATCAGCCCCTCCTTCTACAATTTACTGAAGATTTTGGACATTGAAACCCCCAAATTTGAGAACTTCCTTGGTTGCTCTAAACTGTTCACTTCAACCGCCTTCTTCTCCGGCTGTGAGACAAATTGGGGCCTAGAGATGCCCCCTGATGAAAATTTCCGTGCAGCCGGAGTATCCTTTTTCCTTTCAGCTTCTGCCTGGTCAACCTTAACTTCCAAGGCATGTACATTGCTATAATCTTGATACGTGTGGAACCACATCTTCTCCAAGTAAATCGGTAATGTACCAGCAACCAGCTTGGCAATCAAATCAGATTTCATCGGCTTAACCTTCAGCAAAGCAGCCGTGTTCATCCACCAGGTGAAATAATCAATAAACGACTCCCCAGACTTCTGCTTGACCATCTCCAGTGTGGCCAAGGTGGTCTCAACTCCAGCATTAAAACCGTACTGCACACAGAAAGCTTTGTACAAGCTTTTCCAACTGTCCCTGGTCTGTCTGTCTAAAGCATGATACCAGGTCATAGTAGCACCAGTCAGTGATAGTGGGAAAAATCTTGATACCATCTCCTTCTGTATTGATACCGTACTCATAGAGATCAGAAATTGCTTCAAATGGGTCCGTGGATCACCTTTACCTCCAAACTTAGGCAAATCTGGCATCTTAAAGTTATCGGGGAGATGCCCGATAGTGTCGATGGAAAACTCATCATCTATGCCAAGATCAACAAGAACTCCCTGTTGCTTCAACAGACTCTGAAACTGCCCCAGTTTTCGATCCATGGCCTGTGCCCAGTCTGACTCAGCAGCATCTGTTGTTCTGGTCTTAGTGACGGTACGCAGCTTGGGAATAGCATCCTCCAAATCAATATAGTCATTGCAGGGATAATCGACAACCACCTTCTTCCCTTTCATAGTGGCTGTAGCAGCAGTAGTTTGGCCCTCAGTAGCCAAATCCTCAGTATGTCGGTTCCCTGATGAACCCCTGGCTCCTAATTGTAATTCTATCCACTTGTCTATCATAAATTTCCCGATCTGATCCTGTAGTTTCTTAACAAAGTCCCCCCGAAGCATTTCTTCCGTAATCCGAGAGACCAGCTCTTCCATATCAGGCGTATCAGACCGTGCCATTTCTAGAATCAATGTAAATGCAGATGATGAAGATACAGAATCAGGTGTATATATGATGGGAATGTCAGCTCGAACAAGTCTTCCTCTCGAATCTCTGGTCCACTAAGTGCCTATGATGCAAACTGCAGAAAGATATATCAGTATGATGTTCCTAAGTATGTCAGAATGCATTTGCATGAATGGATGAGAAATGCATCACGTAGAACGTATGAATGCCCTAAAATGTCATCTATAAACAGAATAATGTTATGGCTGTCACAAAATTGGTTAGCGATGATGCGTGTATGCGTGTTTGACAGAAAACACGAAATGGTTAGAGCATGGTATAAATAAACATGCCTCCCTCCCTTCCAACCTTATATCACCACGGACATTTGGCAAGTCAATTTTCCTAGGTGGGCTCTTGTCCGGAGTTTCAATTGAATCTCCAGATGCGTAAAAGCTCTCGTGCATGAATGCAACGTATCATGTGATCAAGTTGAACCGGATTTGGCTAAGTCGGGTTATGTCAAAATTTTACCAAATGAACGTTGGTTCACAATTGGTAAGTCTGTTGGAAATAAGCATTTGGCTTACAATTCCGACAATTTTGACAAGGTTTGCAATATGAGCGTTGGATTATGACAGAGTTAAACTTTGAACAAAATGAACTTGTCCTTTTCATGAATCTTCAGGGAATTCAATGGACATGGTTTCGTTCAAGGTTTAACTGAATCATTGGATTATTCCACCAAATAAGTATTGACTCACAATTGATGGTTTCATTTGTCAAATGAGTGTTGGCTCACAATTGACGCGAATGGAATCAGGTTTTAGCGCGTATGACGTGTAAATGTGTTAAGGTTAAACCCGAAACAAAATGAACTTACCCTGAAAGTTCAAATCAAAATGAGGCGGGTAAGGTTTTATTCAAGGTTTAAATGAAACACATTTGGTTCAACCTTGATCAAAACACAAGCATAATGATACGGGTCTTAGGGGAAAATTTGTATCTAGGGTTTTCAACATGTTGTGTGTAAGTCCTTTTCGGTTTGGTCTAAAAGGTTCCCACCCCTAAGTGTACCTTGCGCCATCCAATCACGGATATGGGTGGTCAACAGTACCAGGTAGTGAGTGACGTATGCCAGTCATAGAACCCCAGGACTAGGAAGACCTGAGCTCCCAGATGACCTAGCGCGTCAGGGTTAAAAGGGACCAAAGTGGAAGATGCAGATTGGTCATGAAACTAGCAACCTAGATAAGTAAATGAGGGTGCTTTTATTAAAAGTCAGACAAGTGAATATGATATTACAGAATCTTTCGAATCGAAATGTCTAGATCGGTGTCCCCAGTAGAGTCGCCACTGTGAGAGTAGCGCATCCCGGACGTGGGAGCACTGCATGCTGTTCTGCATGAAATGCCGTGGTGCTTGCTCTCGAAAGTATAGATCCCTGAGATACTACAGGACCTAGATAGATCACGTCGAGAAAATGGAGTCGCCACCCGACTTATCTAGCTAACTCAATTGAGTAACTAAACAAGTCAGGAAAATGTAAACCCGAGCCTTCTTGCTGAGGGAAAGCTGCCCGAATTTCTTCAGAGATCAGGTTCGGCATTTCGATTTTATTTGTATTTCGCTTTATCATATTCACTTAATCCGTTTTTAATGAAAGCAAAAATCACACGTAGTTAGGTTGAAGTTCACTTAGGTCCGGTTTCATGGCATAGGGAAGCAAGAAACATGCAGCACAGATTAAAGCAGTAAAAGCAGAAATTAAAACAGAAATAAAAGCAGAAATAAAAGCAGAAAAATAAAACAGACTCGGGTATTTAATACAACCTGACCAAATAAAAATGAATCCAGGTATTTAATACAACCCGACCAAATGAATAAAAACAACAACAATAAAAGGTCTTCATGAACTCCAGAATCCATGCTTGCTTGTCTCCTCGAGATCCGCTGGATTTGGGTCTCGATTGAGACCCGGGCCCACACTCCGGTCCACCAAGTCAAGTCCGCTAAACCGTTCCTTCAAAGCTCATCACAAAATGTAAAAGAGAACAAATGCACAAAACAAACACTAAAATGGAAGATCAAATCAATATGAATCATGCTAACAACATCAACATACAAATCATAATATAATCATGCAAACAATACTAACCAAACAACATTATAACATGCAACCAACACGTATGAACGTCATACATAACCTAAACAACTTGAACATAACAACATATCAACATAACAAGACATGATAACATTACAACATCATATCATGCACCAACCTAATCATATTAAACACATATCCACATATCATGCATACTAAAACACACATCATTCATATCATGCAATACTAAACACTATTCATATCATGCAATACTAAACACATGCATACTATGACAAACACATTAC
>CANYBF010154930.1:0-25166 GCA_948192965.1 Dalechampia spathulata | reverse complement strand
ATCTAGGGTTTATATGAAAATACATATATATACATAACTTTATTTCGGTTGCACCAAGATAGCATGTTAAGCATGCTTACGCACATATCTCACCAAATTCATCAATTTTTCCTTTATTTGCTTCAAGTTCTTCATGATAGAAGAAACCCTACATGCTCTATACATCCATTATATTAAAGAATATGAAGCAAAAAGCACACATATAAAGAAAGCAAGCTTGTGAACCTCTTACATCAAGAATTTTCATGAAAAATTACCTTAGATTTGTTTTTGGTAAACTTGGAAATGGAAAAGAGGGGAGGAAGAAGAGAAGAATGTATGTTCTGGAGAAGAAGAAGCAATTGACCTAATTTTCCTTATGAAAATCCTAATAGTTAAATGATTAACTTAATTAAAGAAGGGTCCAATCGAATGGTGACACTTGTCACCATTCTATTGGTTCCTTCCTTAATTTGATTTCTTTTTCATTTTTCTTTAATATTTTCTTCAATTAGTATATAATAAATCTCATACATACATAACATACATCACATATCCAACATACACATTTCTACTTTCCAAAAATACCCCCTCTCTTTAAGTGAAATTACCAAAATACCTCTACTTTCAACTTAACTTATTTTCAATTCTAACTTCATTTTTACTTCTTAATATACATTCTAACCTCTACTTTCATATAGAATATTATGTTTAAAATATCTAATCATTTCATTTCACTTATAAATTTCATTCGAATACATTATTAGGACCACCTTTCATAAGCATTCAAAATGCACTTCTTAAAGCATGAATACTCTATTTTCATCACTGTAAACTATTCATTTACCTCTTTTACCTCTTTTCATGTTGAATTCTATATCTTATGAAATTCCATTCATGCATATCATACTCATAAGCATATCTACCATATCAAAGCATATATTAATCATAGTCCAATCATACTTTCCATGCACCATTCATTCTCATGCATGAAATGCAAACGTGTAAAAATGCTAATAATGCAGATGTGACATTTAATATAAACAAGCCATATACCATTAGAAACTAGATTTATTAAGCTTTATTTCAAGCTATAGCATGCACATTATCTCATCCTTTAAATCCTCCAAAAGTAAAAAGGTCACATGCTTTATATATCATGCTGAAATGCACTATTTTTATTACTATTCATGTACTCCTATACATAATGTCCCACTTTTGATAGCCTAAATGAAATCAGAATTAATCATACTTTATACTGTTGGAAAATAGATTAAATAAGCTTTAATTTGATATATTAAAATAATATTAAGGCCTTCAAAAGTGAATTTTACACAAGGTCAAAAATTCTATCTGAGACCAAATCCGGTTTTGCATACATTTGTATTCCTTTATCCATTTAGCATCTAAACCATCTTAAAATCATGCCATAATAAATATACATATTCATATACCTGTTACATATATATTTAAGTCTTAACAGTTGAGAACCATACACTTAAACACACTTTAAGGCAGTGTATACACAAGTTCATCAAGTAAGCACCAAGGCTACCTTCTTTTCTTCTCTTTAGCATTTTCATAACATAATTTCATTTTCCATGCAACCAAACTTATTTTTCTTCATTCTAACACCATATTAAATCATACTTAATCATAAAGCAATGCATGACACACTTCTACCAAATTAAAATCCAAGAAATTGAAATTTCTTCATTTTAGGCAGCAATTTTATTTCCATCATCACTTAAATTTTCTTCCATCTTTCATGCATTTTTCATGTTCTTCATCATAAATAATTACCTCAAGCACCTTATACATACTTAAAATAACAACTTAAGAGTTATTTACATGTAAATCACCTTAGGGTTTTCATGCAAAATTCATCTATACTCAACACTCAATTAAAATACTTTAATCATGCAAAATCAGCCTTCCTTTTTCACTTTCTCATCTGATTCTATGAAAATTTATACATATACATGCACTTCTATACTTGGTCAAATTCTTCCATCCTAAATAACATGAGTTACATCAAAGATCAAGAAGTAATAAGTATGTATACAATGAAAACTAATCAAAAATAACATGAAAATCTAATTTTACATTAAAAATTACATTGGAGAAGTGATTTTCTTTAAACTAGAAGCAGAAGAAGAAGAAGGGGAAGAGTATTTTGAATGGAAGAGGAAGGAGTATGCAAAAACCAACCCATTTTTCCCTTTTTATTCATATTTATCTTATTTAATACAAAATTTAAAGGAAAGGCCAATCATATGTTGATACTTATTAACATGTAAGTAATTTACTTATTCCATTTGAATTCTTCTTCTTTTATTTAATTATTATTACATCATTTTTGCATCATGTTCACATAAGCATCATGCATGTCATAAATAACATAACATTACCATATACATACATAAATTTTAGTTTCCATATTTACCCTTCACCTTTTTATGAAATGACATTTGTCCTTAATTAGTACTTAACTTCTAATTAATTCTAACTTCATTTAAACTTCCATTTACATATCTTAATATATACTTTGTCATATAATAACATGTCTAATATGCCAAAACACCACATATCACATATAAATTCCATCATTAAGCTTCATGAAAAGCATTCAATATAAGCATGTCGAATTCATATCCATAATGCATCTTATGCACATTGTCATCACTTTAACCATCTTCTCACTTTCTTTTCATTTCTTTCTCTATAAATTCCATGTCATATTGCTTCACCTCTATATCATTTAATAATATTTTCTCATCTCAATCATTCATGTATCACTCCTTTTGCATTCTTATAGCATAAACATGTCATATATGTTTTTCTTATGCTTACAACTTTTTTATATATATTCTCTTTCCATTATTCACCTGTCAACTAAATAAATAATGTATGTATATACATAATAATTCATATTAGCACCTTAAGAACATTTAATTCACCAATAATCACTCTTAAGTCCATTTTCATTTTATTACCATCTAACATGCATAAATCATATCCATACCTTACCTTTATACATACATTCACAACTTTAACCATTTTTTATACTTCATGTATTCTCTTACCATGAAATACATGCATACATATATACTTTGATATTTAACATAATTAATCCATGTTGCACATCATTATATCATGGTCATAAAATACTGTGCATGTATGAATTTAAGGTGCATACCAGGGGGTGACAATTATCATCCTTAATGCTTCATGCATACATAGAACATCCATTTACAAGTCACTCACATATAGTTCATATTAGGGTTTTCATACAAAGTTCATCCATGCCCAACACTCAATCAAAACACTTTAATCATGCAAAATCAACCTTCCTTTTTCACTTTCTTATATGATTCTATCAAAATTGATACATATACATACACTTCCATACTTGACTGAATTCTTCCATTTACACACTACAATCAATATAAACCCTACTTTAATTGCCACTTTATTAAAGACATGAGAAAGCATAAAGAAGAAGAAATCATAGATAAGGTTCATAGAACACCAAAACAACATGAAAATTGAAACCTTTGCATGATTTTACCTTAGAAGAGTATTTTTCCTTTAATTTAGAATGGGGAGAAGAAGAGAAGAGGCTGAAAGAGGGTGGTGTTAGGATAAAAAAATTAAGTTATGAACCTCCTTAAGACAATATAAAATCAAGTTTAGACTTATGTTAAATAAGAGCCAATCATGTTTTAATATTTGTTAAGCTTAGATTACTTCCTTAACTAACTTTACTTCTTTATTTAATATTCATTGTTACATCATTTTTAGGTCATGCTTTCATAAGAATACACTTACCTTTCATTAAAATCGTGCTCAATTTGCATCTTTAATGCATATTCTCTTCTATAATCATCTTTTCACTTTATTTTCATTTCTTTCATCTATACGATAATTCATTTCACATTCATCATATCAAAGCATTAATGCATCATATCTCATTCATGCATCTCATGCACTAATCAATCATTCATTGTAACGTATGTATAAAATGCATGCATAAAGGAATGTGGTGTGTGTGGATATGACATCATGATAGCTTGAATGATCTGTAATAGTCGAACACTCTCTTATTTTTACATTTCTATTCATATTTTTCTTTAAAAACTTGATTTTATATTTTTTGGAATGCTATATGTGGTACATGTCCACCTATATGTTGCACATATATTTTATTTTCTTATTTCATATTGCATATATTATGCTATATGTTGCATACGTAGAATCCTAATTTTCCTAGAAATTATGTTTTTCACTTGAATTCACTTATTTCTTGGATTTATTCAAAGTCTTTAGTAGCATTTATGATTTTACAATGACCCAAATGATTTGAATTGGTCATACATCATTATGATTTGATTCATTTTAACTTCAAAATTGATTTTATTGAAGTTAAATACCATTTTAATTTGATTTTAAGTTACAATTAAGATTATTGAGGTTGAATTGGTTGTTGATCCTATTTCCAATTGATTTATTATGATATTGAAATCTTTCAATTTTAATTCTCACAATCAATTTTATTGATTTTTTGCCTAAAAATCAATTTATTTGCTAATTCTCAATTAAATATCATTTTGAATTATATTTTTATTATCACTTAACATGATTAGGTTGAATTTGAATGTTGTTTTATTTTCAAGTGATGCTTAATGATCTCAAAATCTTCCAATTCATGTTTATGATCATTTTTTCTTAAAAAATTGATTTTCCATTGATTTTTGCTTAATTTTCATTACCACATGGATAATTAAGAGTGAATCAAGAAGTAAATTAAGCCTAAATGACTTGCTAGAGTGATTCTAGGAGTTCTCGTTCATTTTTATGATATTTTCATGACCTGATGCATGTTAATTGCATTTTCCTTGAATAATTTTCCAAACATATTTTAGCGGACCTTGATTCATGATTCGTGCTTTCGTATAACTTAAATCAATCAATTATGTTCTGATATTTTCATTGTTACCTAATAACGTTTGTTTATGTATATTTTTCATTTGTACTTTTTAGCTCATGTTGCCTGAGATCGTTTTCTCGATTGGAGGAGATGTCACTTAACATCTCAATTTTATGTTATAGAAGCTCTTATATAATATAATAGATTGCTATTTTATTCTCATTTGCATTTATGTCTTACTATATTTTGCATATATCCCCTATCTCTCTATTTCCTTTTTATGGGTTATTATTATTTATGTGATTTGCAGATATACTTTTTATATTTATTACCATGTTATATCTCATATATTATTTGCTATACTATGTTGTGTGATATTATTCATGCCTATGAATATCCATATGCCTTATATCAATTAACCAATTAAAATGATAAAATTGAAATTGAAACTCTAAATGAATAAATCTTCATCACCCGAAACCATCTCTAAAGGGTTTAATTAAAACTCATGCCACAGTTTGATTGTTAGTTTGATTGAACTAAATTCTGAAACTATTTGATGGTAACTCTATCTTACGACATTATGTTGATTAATATTATTCTTTGAGGGAGCCTCTCAGGAAGATCACCTTTTCAGTCTAAGCGGGCCTTTGATGTCATTTATCATAAGCCTTACTCTGGGTCAGAACAAAAGTCCTAACCATACTACTTCATGTATTTTCATGGATTTTGAAGATGCAAAGTCTGGATACAAATTATAGGATCTAGAGAAAAGGAAGATTATTAGATTCAAAGATGTCATCTTCCATAAGTATGAGATACTATTAAAGTCAAATATAGAGAAAACATCAAATATAAGTATCATAGAGTATCCTTCACCAATAGCTCCTCCAACACATACCATAATAGGAGAGTTACCAGAAATATATGGGATAAATGACAAGCCAACATCGATAGTTAATGATGTAGATGTAAAAGGTGTTGTGTAAGGGAAGTAACCACTTCCATTCAAGTTATAGAGCCATATCTTAAAAGATCTTTGAAAGGATGTAATCCATTTACTAGGTATCCTAATTCAAAATAAGTTACCCTTATAGAAGATTGGAGCCAAAGAGCTTCTAAGAAGTTTAGACACTTATAGAAAAGGCTCGGTAATGAATGTTATGAGAGAGGAGATTAGATCATTGAAGAAGAATAATACTTGTGAGCTAGTTGAACTTCCTAAAGGTAAAAGATAATTGTAGAATAAATGGATGTTCAAACTAAAGAAAGATGATAACAAGATAATAAAGTATAAAAATCAATTAGTGCTGAAGGGTTTCAATTAAAAGAATAGGATTGACTTTGATGAGATCTTTTATTTGATTATGAAAATAAATTCCATTGAAGTTATACTTAGTATAATATAGATCTCAAGCTTAAAGAGATGAATGTAAAAACAACCTTCCTCCATGGTGACTTAGAGGAATAAATCCACATAGATTAGCCAAAGGGATTTAAAGAGAAAGGTAAAAAGTATCTAATTTGCAAGTTGAAGAAGAGCTTGTATGGAATGAAATAGGCTTTACGCTAGTAGTATAAGAAATTTAATATGCTAGAATAAATTCATATCATTATGTGCATTATAAATTATTCTTGATTGTAAGATTATTATCCTTTTATTATATGTGGATGATATACTAATTGTTAAGTAGGATGCTAAGGTGATTAACAACTTGAAGAATGAGTTGTTTGGTGCTTTTGATATAAAGGATTTAGGATAGGTAGAATAGGTTTTAGGCATGCAAATTGTTCATGACATGAAAGTTAAGAAACTATGGTTATCATACAAGAAATATGTTGAGAAGTAACTCGATAAATTTATATAAAGAATGCTAAGCTAGTTAACACTCCTTTGACTAATCATTTCAAGCTCAATAAGAAGTATTGTCCTTCTATTGATGAAGAAAAGGATAAGATGGTTGATATTCCTTACTCCTTTATTATAGGAGTTTACTATATGTTATGGTATAAACCTGACCCAATATTATGCATACAATCAATGCAGTCAACAAATATCTTTCCAATCTCAAGAAATAACATTAAATGCAGTGAAGTGGATCTTGAGATACTTGAAGGGTTGCTAAAATGTGTCTATGCTTTACTAGTTTAAAACCAATCTTGAAGGGATACATAAATGCATATATATCATGTGATCTTAATAATAACAAGTCTACTTCAAGGTATGTATTTACTTTTATAAGGGGAGTTATTTTAAGGCAATCTAAATTACAAAAGTATGTTACCTTATATACAACTAAAGTAAAGCATATTTCACTAATCAAAGCTAGTAAGAAATTGTCTAGTTAAAGGGATTCCTTCAAGAGTTGGGTTTGAAACATGATGAGTATGTAGTTAATTATAACAATCAAAGTGTTTTGCATTTAAGCAAGAATGATACATACCAATGTCATACTAAACATATTAATATAAGATACTATTGCATTCATGATATAATGAGCAATAAGAAAATTTTATTAAACAAGGTTAAGATTAATAAAAAATCCAATTGACGTGTTAATTAAGATGGTGACTTAAAAAAAACATGAGTTTTGCATTAAGATGATAAGATTTAGTTAGACATGATGTTGAGGAACAAATATCTCTGTAGGCGAGGCTTTCATTACAACTTAGAGAGAAGCTATATGATACATGGCATTAAGGGCTCACTTGGAGTAAAGAGTGGATTTCCCTCAAGAAATGATATGCATTTACGAGAGGGTATAATTAGAGTTATCATTCAGATGGTTCCAGAAAAATGGTTTAATTAACCCATAACATGAATGCTAGTTAAATCCTTCTAAGATTAGGTTCATGTTGTGAAAATATATTCATTTAGGGTTTCATATTGCAATTTCACCATATTAAGCCATTAATTATCCTAAGTGGGCATTAGCATTCATAGGAATGAATAAAATCATACAATACAGGATCATAGTAGTAGTATAGAATAACAGCTTGTAAAAAGGCAACAATAAAGTAAATGACTTGCAAAAAAGGATAGGAGAGATAGAGGATACATGCTAAAGTGAATAAAAACATACATATAGGGGGATGCAAAAATAAAATAAAGGCTTATTCTATTATAAACTTCAACAATACAAAAATAGACATTTAATAATGTCTCTTCCACTATCTCACCTGATTGGTGAAACATGTTCCTATAGAATGATTAATAAATACCGTACAATCCAACACGCTCCATAGGTGCTTACATAAAATTAATATTAGTTGTTGATATGCAACTATAAGTAGAGTATCATGCTATATATATATTTGTCATTATTTTGCTATATAATACAATATTATCATTTAATATAATTCTCTATCAATAACTCTTCAAACCATACACCATTATCATGAATTAACCATATTTTTCATTCTGTACATCAATATTATGGTGATAGTATGCTATGTATCAATGAATGCAAGTATGTATTACATTCCTATTTTCTCATAACAATGTTATGATATATGATAATGAATGCAAATATGTATTGCATTTCTCTATTCTCTATCATTTCATCATTTCTTTATGAATTCATCATTCTTCAGTGAATTCATCATTTCTCTATGAATTCACCATTTCTTTATGAATTCATCATTCCTCTATGATCATATTAATCTTTATCTTTGATTATGCACAATCTATACTAAATATATTTTCAATAATTTATTTTTTCAATATATCTTTGTATTTTCTATCTCTATATCATTTCAATATATAAATATACTAGTGTCTCCCTTATTTCACTAGTTGTATATATATTTATTTATATATATAATTATATATTCTTTATTTCTTTATAATGTCATGCTAATGATATATGATACATGACTTTATCATGTATGCATTTATATGATATCAGTACAGTTATAAATTGATAACATTTTCAGATATATCTATATATCACATATTCAATATTAATAAATAGTAATCAAATATTCATAACATTTTATATTATTTTATAATAATATACTTGTATGTTCTAGCCCTTTATTTACCTTTAAATTTCATTTACACGTCAATTAATATTAGATACAAATATAATCCATGTCATATCACCAATAGTTTATAATATATTTATAAATCATCAAAAATTTCAAATGTGTAAGTAAATAACTATAAATCTAATATAAAACATCAATCTATACAAGCATATCAACTAACATGCTCATCAAGTGTTCATCACCCGTCGAAGTTATAATTATTTATTCCTTGAGCAACTTTCATTCCTTAAATAAAATCATCAGGTAATATGGTGAATGATAGTAAAGGCATCATCCAATAATTTTACTATCGTACTTTTACCCTTATATAGATTATTTGTTACTTATTGAACTTATATAAGAAATTAATGGTCAATAAGCCTGAATATAACATATGTATTCCAATCATCATTGATTAAATACATATGAATAAATAATTATAGTTCTTGATATGAAGCATTCACCTATATTAATATCAAACCATCATGCTATTTAAGCATTCATAACTTATCACAATTATAGGTAACCAATTTGCTAGAAGATTTTCATTTTCATCTCTATATAATCATAATTTTTAATTAAATTAACAAAGACTCAATAAATAATTACTAATTTATTAATTATTGTTTCTATCATAAGAGGTTTACCTTTAGACATGCTTTTCACTCACTTGTCAATCATATTAATATGATTAATTGTAAATAAGCACATACCTGCTTTCTCCTTACCTACTTTGGCTTACTGAGCAAGAATTATGACCCCTCTATCCTATATATTATACTTGTCATACATGAACCTCTTTTATTTAAATATAATAAGTTAGGTAAGTTTTCTACTTATATTATATTTTTATAAACTATGATGTATATACATACTTATCTATTTCATGTGCATCATTAAGCTATTACATATATACATGCATTTATAACTCCTTAATAATAATTAAGCCTCATTTTAAGTCCATTACAATCTTCTAATTCATTAAAATTTTACCATGTAATTTAAGGATAAAATAAGAACATTGGATTATTTCCTTTATTAGTAAAGCTAATTTATTTACACCTATATAATATATTATTTACTTGCATATATGGATTTTATCCTCATTGATTATGATCATAATTTTTCATGCATTACTATAAACCACCATCCAAGCATTATGGCATAATAGATAATCTTATAATTAAGGCCAAATCATGCATTACTTGCACATTATACTTTCAAAACCAAAATGTTCATTTAACCAATACTTTAGTGCACTTACATTTTGAGCTTTTATTATAAAACTTAAGAAATTTGGTTTGGTCATATACTAATTCATTATTCCTTTACTCCATTAATGTACTTTATTTAACCTCTTAAAATTATGACAACACCTACCTAATTTAAAGGGACATTTATTCAGTCTAATTATTTGGTTTGAAATGTGCAATATAAGTTTTAGGTTTCCACATCTTAATTTTATTTCAAGTTCATGCATGTATATTCGCACCCATCAATCAGTCCCTCTTCTCTTCATGTGCTAGCTCAATCTTATACATAAGTATGTTCTCATTTTTCTTTTATTTTAGCTCATATTATGCATTTAACATAACCAAATAATGTTCATATATTAAATGGGCTCCTAGTTCTAGGCATACTTAGTTCCTATATACTATTATCTTTCTTAAACACATTCATTAGCCCAAATGAATTTACATATATATATTTATATTCAACATAACAAAATCAAAAGCAACTTGATAACTAATAATTTAAATATTCATTTTGGCAGTATTATCAAATTGATTATACATATAATCTCAATATATACCTTATTAACCATAAATTTTTCTAGCAAAATTCTATATTATCGCTCTTAAAAGTCAATTTCTTACCTCTAATGCTTGCATTAGTTGCAAGGAAAGAATGCAGGTTTGATGTGGTCCATTAAACTTATTATATAATTATTAGCATATATACAAGGAGACCTTCTTTCTAACAAGCCTTATAAATCGCCCTTGAACAACATATTGCAATTATTCCCAAGAAGGAAACATAACCTCAGTTAACATTTTCTATGTAACATTATTTTAATTCTTGTAAACATGGTGAGGTAACATTATTATTGCTCAATTCATTCATGCTCTCTTACAATTTAACCTTCTATTTATTTTTTGTATAACTAAATTATTTAACAAATAGTTGCCTTCATCATTTTTTTATCATTGAATTATACACTTATTATTCAACAAGGCTATGATGTTCTCAAAATAATTATCCAAACATTTAGTTTCCAACCATGTATTAATAACCAGTATAGGTGTTGACCTTGAATTTTCAACCATGCATGTATATTCTCAAATTTTCTTCAATACGACTTAGTACAGATCTCCATTTTTGAATTTGAGTTGCATACATACAATTTGAAACATCATAAGCCATTTGATCATATGGTGCATCTAGTTTTAGCTCTCACGAGCCTGTGCATGAAGTTGACCTTTTTATGTGTACATGTTATATGCTTATATTTTCCTCGATGTAACTTGACACAAGTTCTCATTATTGAAAATAAGTTACATACACATATTTCATGGCATCACGGGACATTTAGATATGTAGCACATCTAGTTTATAACTCGAGTAAGTCAATGCATGAAGTGCATTTTTTCAACTTCATGTTATACATGAAGTTGAAAATCTAACTTCATACATCACATTTACCACTTCATGCAATATATGAAGTTTCAAAATAACTCATTTTCCCATATTGCTAACTTATTTTGGTGCACTTCCTATTGGATTTTATAAATATCCTTTAGGTATTAATATTGAGAAACTTTTGGAAATGATTCTAAGGTAAAACTCAACCAAAATTAATCCTCAACTAATCACTACCTAATTAAGCTCTTAATTAAGTAATTAATGATAAATTAATCTCACTTAAAACCTATTCACATTTGGAAATTGAAGGTTAAGGCTCATTAGCATTGGTGAGTGTGGATTTACTTCTAGTTTCCTCTTTTTCTCTTGATTTATGTTTGTTTTGATGGGTTTTGCTTGTGAGATTTATGATTTTTGAATGTAGTAGTAGCATTTATGAACTCATAATGGTTTAACGATATGTGATAGTCAAACATTCAACTTTTTATTCATGTTTTTACAAAAAAACTTGATTTTCTCCTTTGGTAAACAACTTTATATAACATATATACTATTTTGTATGATGCTTGTAGTCTATTTTTTTACTTGATGTAACATATATATTACTTTATATGATATATATACCTCCATTTGCAATATATGTGACACACATATTATTTTATGCAATACATGCATTATTCTGGGTTTGTAGAAACTTGGATTTTCAATCATTTTCACTTTGTATTTAACTCACTTGAAGTTTTAAGTAGCATTTACAATCCTTTAATGATTTTAATGATTTTGATTCATCATAAATTATTTCAATTTGATTAATTTTGGCCTTAAAATTAGTTTTCAATTAAATGCTAATTTTGAGTTGATTTTCATGCAATTGATATGATCGAAGTTGAATTGGATATTAATTACATCTCTAACTAATGTGTAATGATGTTGGAGTCTTCCAAGTTTAACTTTAAGATCAAGTTGATTAGTTTTGCTATTAAATCAATTTAATTTTTCTTAATTCTTCAATTAAATTTCATTTTAATTGTAATTTGAGATTTAATGATATGATTAGATTTGATTGGATGTTGAATTTATTTCTAAGTGATGCATCATAATCTTAAAATCTTCCAATTTATGCCTTGATCAATTTTTACCTAAAAATTAATTTTCTTTAAATTGATTTGATTTCCATGCTATTTGGATGATTGAATTAAATTGGGAAGTAAATTGAACTCAAATGATTTACTAAGTATGATTTTGGGAGTTCCTCACATTTTCATGATATTTTAACAATCTGATTCATATTAATTTTATTTCATAAATATGGTTGATATATTCAATGGAACTTGATCCTTGATTCATTCTTGTACATGTAACATTGAATTGATCAATTGTGTCCCAAAATCTTCTTTATTGCTTAACATTGATTATTTGCATTTTTGATCATACATTTTAGCTTATGTTGCCTGAGTTCCCTGATTACTCATTCCTAGATGGAATGGTGGAGATGTCGCTTGATATCTCAATTTTGTATCATTGAAGATCCTTTGTAATAAAATATTCTTCTATTTTATTCCCTCTTGCATGTATTTCTTGCTATATTTTACATGTATTTCCTCTATGTTGTGTATCCCTTTTTACAGGCCATTATTTTATTGCATTGCTTCTTAGCCTTACTTTATTTACTATGATGCTTTATTTGCTACCATTCTACATGTTATATGATTATATTCATGCTTATGGATGATCCACCTACCTAGGAATAATTATCCACTTAATATGGTAATAATTGATAACTCTAAATGAATAGATTTTCACCACCCAAAGTCAATCTTTAAAGGCTTTAACTTAGCACTCATGCTATGGGTTGGTTGGACCATTTTTTAGAACTAGCCGATGGCAACTCCATTCTATGTGACCTTACCACGGGTCCATGTTATACCTTGAGAGAATCCTTTAGAAAGGCCACTCTTTTACTCTAAGTGGGCCCTTGATTTCTAGCCGTCACATAGAGCTCCTCTCACAACAGGATATACTTGCATCAACAATATGCAATTATATGCATATATATATATATATATATATAAAGCTACTTGTATGGTGCCTAAACCATGTTTATTTCAACCTCTTTAATGTATTTTAATCATCAAGTTTGACTTTGAATATAAAGTAAACTTACAACATTTATCATCATTAAGATTTTATTAACTCACACGGTTTAATGATTTATAATATATATGATTGATACGTCATCATAGGCTATTTTTATAATAAGTAAGTTGGTTTTGTGGTGTTCATTACTTGCCACATACATTACTTCCATGGTAAGATAACTTCATAAACCTTTGTATACAAAATTTGATGGAACTATCCCATATCATACTATCAATTCTTAAATTTTTAAGAATTGTACATTAACTATTCAATTAATTCACTGGATTAATGTGTACTCAATTAACAATCACATATTACAAATTAACTCCTTTAAACCTAAGTTTTAAATCCATTAATAACATGCTCTTAACCTAATTAATCATTCATGCATAAAGACCATAAACTCAACTAACATCATTAGTACTAGCTTTTCTTCAAGTAGCACTAACTTCCATTTATTCTTGTGACTAGTACTTCTCATAGCAAATGTCTCTCATTACCCTAGATTTAACTTACTATAAATATATGGAAACATTCTAGACTTCCTAAAGATGTGTTTCCTTTTGCTTCTTAAGAGTTTACTTATTAGGTGTAATAAGTGTACTGCCTACACAAAACATCTTTACTTAAGTGGCAATCCTTATTTTATGCCTGAAGTTTTGCCTAATGCCTTTAAATTTATTTATTCATAATTTTTTTCAACCTAGTTCATTTGATTTCCAATGCTTTATACTACTTTGATAAAAAAAAAACATATATACATATTCTTGCTTAATTGCTTGCTCATTATATCATACACATACGTAGTAAAAAATTTTACTGTATCAATATATATTGTTCTCCTTAATTTATTAAAAATTTTAATTTACCTATTATCCATTCCTAAATTAATCTTTAATATTCTTAATGTTCACTTAGTTATGAAAGTAATAGTTTAATCCAATACTATTAAAACTAATTCTACTAGTCTATGTTTTAATCCTTAAACTCATTCATTTTAAATATTGATAATTTAATTCAAATAAGGTCATCAAGCATACATCATCTTAGATAGATATGCAAAGATAATGAATATGACATTAATTACATTTATGGTTAACTCTCCTTATTTAATTTTATTCTTCTTTTACCCTTCCTTGTTATAGATTCAATGTAATATATCATAAGAGCTCTTGTTATTATTTTGGAAACTCCATATTGGGATGATTCTACCATGCAATTATAATTCCTAAGTGAGTGTGCTTTAGCTTCTTTTCCAAAGGAAATAATTAATTTGTTGTATAATTCCTATAGTATGACAATGAGGTGAAATTTGTCATATATGTAATTTAATTAATGATATGGTCTTGGTCTCCTTAAACTTACAATTAATTTCATTACATAGTAATCATTATTTATATAAATTAGAATTATCCACCTTTCCTAAATAGTATTTTAACATAGTATATTTCTAAACCTTTATTAGTAAATTTTTATAGCAACTAACCTACTTTGTCAACGCTAATTACTAACTTGGTCTTTCAATTATTTTTAATGCATTCATTTTGTTCTTACATTTAATCAATACTCCTAAAATTAATTCACTCTCACTTGATTAATACTTTATTATTCCTTTTTAAAAAATAATTATATTATCAATTTAACTCAATATATCATTCATGTTTGTTGATTCTTTAATAAATTTTTATAACTATCTTTCATTTATTCTTATGATTTCCTCAAACATTTAATCATGAAAATATAAATAATACACAATGTATGTATAATAGTAAGTTTAAAAAATATGCATAAATAGGGAATGTCACATCCACTCTGGTAAGTAAAGGGAAAAAGTGAACCTAGATAATATAAGCAAAAATGCACGAGCAATAGAAATACAATCAAACATTCTTAAGCAAAAATGATGATTTCAAGATTCATTATAATATGTTCAAGTTATATGCAAGCTAAAATTAATATTATATAATCTCAAGAGGCTAAAGAAGGGCTTAAAATGCATTTTAGGTGAAAATACTCGATTTTTGAATTTTGTTAATATGAATGTGTGCTACACATTTAGCAATATCTGCTACATATTTGTAAAATTTAATAATGCGCACAATTTGGATCATATAACTATCATAAAAATGACTCAGAAACATTCAAAATCATATCAAATCATCATTTGGACTCAATTTACTTTTCAAATCATTTTTAATCATCTATAATTTCATTAAAATCAAATTGCTTGGCATTAAATTTGATTAAAGCTTTGAAAATTGATTTTTAAGCAAAAATTAATTAAATTAATCATGAAAAATGTGTAGGAAGATTCCAAAATCTTATGTTTTCATTTGGAACTTAATTCAATATCCAAAAATTAATCTAATCATTTAAATTTACATTGAAATCAAATTATATTTTATTTAATTTGGAAAATCATTGAAAAAGTAATTTTTATGCAAAAAATAATTAATTGGTCATGGAAAAATGATCATTGGATTCCAAAATCATCTGAAAATGATAAACATAAAGGATCAATACCAATCATATCCAATGTATATGAAAATCAAATTAAAAATGATATTTTAATTTGAAATTTTAAGGTCAAAATTAAGCAAAACTCATCAATGTTTAACAATTTTAGATCATTTAGACAACTATGAAGTCATAAATACTATTTATAACTTCAAATCAATCAAAAATGAGTGAATTTTAAGTTGAAAAATCAATTTATGGACATTTCAGCATGAATGTGCATTACACATTACTAAATATGGGGTGCACATTCATGAAAATTATAAACATGTGCTACATATTAATGAATGTGTGTTATGTATTTGTTGTTTAGCAAGAAGAAAATCAAGTTTTTTGGAAAAATCCAAATTTGAACTTAAGAAATAGGAAGATATTTGACTATCACAAATCATTTAGGTCATTTTGAGATCTGAATGCTACTATCACATTCAAAGAATCATAAAAATAAATTTAAAATCATAAAATTAACCTATAAAATGCAAGAAAATGGAAAAGAGAAGAAGAGAAATGGCTTTTAGAATAACCATCAAGGTTGATAAACTTCTAATCTTGATTTTAAATAAACACAGGGATTTTAGTGGGGTCGATTAGTTATTAATAATCTAATTAATGCTTAATTAAGTATTTAATTAGTTTAAAAGGCAATTTTAGTAGAGTGTAGCTTATTTTATCAAAATTTGGACCTCTTTTCTTTAAATACATAAAGGATATTTATAGAAATTTATCTCAAAATGCTAATTATTAATTGATAATGTGGGATTTCAACCTCTTGAAAGGAATATGCACCATATATTTATGAATATGAGTTGCATGTTCATGAATGTACGCCACATATTCATGAAGAAAATGAAAGTGAGTTACATGTTAATGAATATGCATCATATGTTACAATGTGCATCAACTTATGAGGACCTTGAAAAATGTGCATCATATGCTAGAATGATTCCTTACATGCCAAAATGGTAAGGGAGCATATGGCGTATGTTTTTCAATTATCAAGAATAATTCACGCATGTTACATAATTTTCTACAACATGCTCTGTATGTTGTAACATACACCAACTTCTTGAAGTTGAAAGTAACATGCTCCATAAGCTAGGAACACTTGAGGGATGAGAAAACTCATGTAAGTAATATAGAATCAAGACTAAAATTCATCATTAGGTTGAACTAATGAGAAGTACAACAATGCAACACGAGATGAAAATTGAGGGTTAACAATTTTTACCATGATTAGATCCATTTTAAAGTGACACAAATGGAAGGTGACAAAATGAGGCTTAATCACACTATAAATTTTCACCTACAGGTTAGAAGTGTAGTATATAATTACTTGCAATTTAGTGCTTATATCGAGGCTTGTAGATCTAATTTCAATGATTGGGATCCTAATGCTCAAGCTAAGTGATCAAAGTTTATCAATTAGTGGTGCTCATGCTAAGGTTTATAAACCTAATTCTATAATTGAGAGCCCAATACTTAGGCTAGGTGATCAAAGTTGATCAAGAAGTAGTGTTCATGCTAAGGCTTATGATCCTAATTCTGCAACTTGGAATTTAATGCTCAAGTGAGGTGATTGAGATTGATCGATTGTTTACTATTAGACCTATGGCTTTTTACAAGGCTTGTGAATTATACAAAGAATGTGTTTGGATGCCCTTTGTTTGAGGTTATAAATTCAATGTTGATTCAATAATAATCATTGCTAGATCAATTGGTCAATTATTGAACCAAGGAAATTGTTTGTTAGATCAAACATGATCAATTACTATATTAGTGCCCACATCATTGTATATGTGTCTTACATCAAAAATTGGCATTTAGAGCCTTAGTACTTAAGTTGGCATTCTTCTAGTCAATGGTCTAACCATTGGTCAAAGGTTTAACCAAATTAATCATCTATTGTATCAATTTTCCTATCTTTGACAACATAAAAATACAAGTGTGGGCGAGGCTTTTGCCACGATCCAGAGTGAGGCTTATGATGCACAAACTGGGGGCTCACCACCAGATGGTTCTGGAATTAGTTTAACCGACCTATTAGCATGAGTGCTAAGTCAAACCCTTCAGAGATAAGTTTGGTTGGTGAAGATCTATTCACTTAGAGTTTCAAGTTCACTTTTACCATTTTAGTCGAGTTAATTGTCCTAGGCAAGCAAGCATTCATAAGTACATAATGGGGTATAGCATAGCAACAATCATATAACAGATATAACATGGCATCATGATGTAGGAATCATGATATAAAACATGGTACATGCATGACATGTGAAATAGCATGGCATAAGCATGATATGTGGGATGACATGGCATAAGCATGGCATGTAAGATGATTTGGCATAAACATGGCATATGAGATAACATGGCATATGCATGATATGTAAGATGACATGACATAGGCATGACATATGAGATGACATGGCATAGGCATGGCATGTATAGCATACATCATATAGCAATGATAAAATGAACATAGCAACACGAATGAAAAAGAGGACGGTGAAAGGGATCAAAGAAGGGATACAAAGGGATTTAGTATTACAAAGAATCTTCATCAATACATAAATTTGAGACACTAAGCAATGTCTCAACCATTGAGGAAAAAGTCAACCTCAATCAGCATGAGTCGAAAATGCACAAGGGAAAGTGAATTTAGGACTTGATTGACTAATTCAATTCTACATGAAAACATGAATCAAGAGCTAAAGTCCAATGAATGTAATGGTAACAATCATAAGAAAGTGAATTTATATGAGATGGATCATGAAAAATCATGTAAAAGCAATCAATTTTAGGTAAAATTGATCAATAGCAAAACTAGACTTTATAAGATCATATAAAACATCACTTAGAAGCAAATCAATGTCCAATCAAGCTAATCATGTCAAGCAACACATTTAAACATAATTAAGATAGCATTAATTGAGTAATTAAATGATTTAATGGTAAAATCATAAATAAATGATCAAGGCACAATGAATGGGAGTTACTAACATCACTAAACATCAATAGGAGATAGCGAACTCAACCAACCAAAGCCAATCATGTCATTAACATCATAAATTAACAAATTAAATGAGCATTTAACCTAAAATATTAATTTTAAAGCTAAAATAAATGAAATGTGAATGATATATAACAAACTCATATCATTAAGGCTACTGTGAAGCCTCTAATGCTACTAAGAACCTTAACATTTGTTAGGAAACAAGCAAAATCAAGCAGAAAATTTAAATTTTTAGCAAATATAGACATGATATGTGCAACATATCACTTGATATGCGCCACATGTAGGCTATATGTGGCGCACATCATATGATGTGTATAGCATGTAGCGAGGCAAATCTGAAGGAAAATGCATTTTTAAGCAAAAACATGAAGTCTAACCTAAATCTCAATAGATTTATCATAATGGTAGATCATTTAGATTACAATTAAGCATTGGTAATCATCAAATCATGCATGATTGAAGCCAAATCATTAAGATAAAGCCAAAATCACAAAACCCATCATGAAATCAACAGAAGGAGGAGAAGAGAATAGACATTCAACTTACTAAAATAGATTATGCTTCTGAGATCTTGATTCCAAACATGATTAAGGATTTAATTAAGGTTAATTAGTCTTTAATCCTAGATTAATTACTTAACTAAGTGTTTAATTAAGTGAGATTTAATTTTGGCAGAGTTTAGGCAAGTTTGGTTAATTTTTAAACCCTTTTCCATAAATACATGGCTTATATTTATAGGTGTGGTGAGGGAAATGAGAAAATCACATTAGCAATATGGGATTTTAAAAAATAACACGCTATGTGCACAGTACATAGTGTTATATGCATAGCATATAGCCTAGAGAAAGGTTATATGCGTAGCATATAATAGCAAATGCCCAGAAAAAGGTTATCCGCCATCCATAAGCAAAATGTAATGTGCTCTGCATGTCTAGAACACTTAGGGGAAGCCTAAAGGCATGTGTGCAAATCGAGATCAACATTGATGACATGTACCAAGTTAAATCAATGAAAACTTGAAACTATAACATACGAGTGAAAAGTCAGGGTCAATAATTTTCCCCTTGATTAGGATCATTTTGAGGTGATATGGTAAAAATTATCAAAATGAGACCTAATCACCATATGACTTTTCACCCAAGGCAAGGGAAACACCTAACCAATGCTCGTGTCAAGGTCTAATGCTCATGATGAGGCTTATAAAATGCTCATGCTGAGGCTTACAGGATACCTATGCTGAGGCTTCTAAGGTGCTTGTATTGAGGCTTGCAACTCTATAGTGGAAATTAGGCTTCGCTGGGGATATGAAAATGATCGACTAGGGAAAATTCCATCAAAGTTCTCATGCTAAGGCTTACAACTTCATTAAGGAAGAGAATGCGATCCACTAAGGATGTTAAGGCTGATGACCTAACTCTGATATTGGGAGCCTCGTGCTCGGGTGAGATTATCAATGCTTAATCAAATGATGCTTATATTGAGGCTTGTGACCCAACTGGGAAATAAGCATAACCTACTGGGAGCTTGGTGCTCGAGCGGAGTGATCCCTGTTGATCGAGTAATGCTCACACTGAGGCTTACCACTCCATTAGAGAGAGAAATACCTAATACTACCATTGGAGGCCGGTGCTCAGGCAAGATGATCAATGCTGATAAGAGTGGTCATGTTGAGGCTTATAACCCTATTCTGTGACTAGGAGCCCAATGCTCGAGCTAAACAATCAATGCTAATCAAGTCACTACTAGATCGATGGCTTCACTACAAGGCTCAAAAATCATCTCAAATCTGAGTTCAGATCCCTGTTACTAGGGTTTAAGAGTCAAATGCTTGATCTCATGATCATTGTTGGATTAAGTGATCAACTGCAGAACCTGGATGATCATCTGCTGGACCAAGATAAACAACTATTGATTATAAGGTGATCAATTATTGGATCTATGCTTGTGCTATCAAGTAAATTTCTAATATCTCCAAAGACTATATTTAGGACCCACTATTTGAATATGACTAATTTTCTGAATTTTTCAAATGTTGTGGGTCATGAAAATCAAACTCACTAGAGCAAATGATTTCTAAAAATTCTAAAATTTTTATGAGAAGCCTAATTCTATGAGTGCATCTTCATGGATACCCGACGTATGTTAGCAGAGCACCCCAAAGGGTGGCACATGTTAGCAAAATTTACTATATATGGAGCACATAGCACTACATGCCATGCATATCACATAGAAATATCAAAATCCCAAGCCTCCCATTCAAAAATCATTTGGTTTTCCCTCTTAAAATTGATTTTCTCTTAACTTCCACACCAAAAATTCATCATTTCTCTGAAAATGGCTGGAATTAGGATGCAATCGACACCTCAAGACTTGGAATCGATCCTGAGCTACGTTCTAACCGAGCACACAACTCAAAATTCATACTACGGAGCTTCTTACGATGAACCAATCGATGAAATGTTTGCCATAGGCTTACATAGGTCCCAAGCTCCTCCTAAGAAGGTGAGTTTCTCGTGTTTTGGTTTAGTTTTTTCATTTTTTGAAAGTAGAGTTTAGGCTCATTTTTTATGCATTCAGTTTAGTTTTTAGCTTAGATTAGGTGTTAGGCTTGGTTTTACATGTTTTTATCAAGAAGTTTTGAGGAAATATAGTCATTTTGAAATGATTTTTTACTATATGTTACATATATAGCACTATGTGTGCCACACATAGCTTATATATGGCGTACATAGAGCTATGTACTATGTATATAGTAGAGGAATTTTTGCCAAAATTAGCATTTTTTAACTTTCCATTGGGGATTGAGTGTTTTAGTCTTTCATAAGCATGAATAGGTGACTTTTAGGGTTTAGGGAGGAACTCTATACCTCTAAAACATAGTCTGTAGTCTGTAAATTTGGTTTGAAAGCTAATCTAAATTTTTGAAATCTGTAAAGAGAGAGAGGATGATCATCGGAGTTGATAACATTCAAGGAGTCTATGAGTGGTACTCATAATTGCCATGAGATGTTCGTGTCAGAGTTTACCATAGCTACTTCGATCAGTACATCTCTTACTTCATGGGCATGGAGAAGAGATGTAATAAATTCATCATCACTACTATGATTGAGCGATGGATAAATTCTACTCATACCTTCCATTTACCGATAGAGGAGATTGCTATTACCTCAGGGATCTTCACCAGGATCATAGGGCTGGAGTGTGCTAGATTGCCTATCCAGTTTGATGCTAGGCTAATATCACCACACTGATCATATAGCATGATCTTCAGTCTGTTAGGCGTGTATCCTAACATGAGAAGAGGAGATAACATATCTTATGACTGTCTTTGGGAGGCATTCTGGCAAAGATGCTTGATAGGATAATGTCTATAGAATAGCATACTTACAAATTTTTACTATACATACTAGAGTATACATTATTCAATGACACTAGGAAGAATGTCCATATATTTGTGCTATGGCCCCTACGCGATCTAGATACCATCGGTAGATTAGACTATGGTAGTGCTAGCTTGGCCCATCTGATGTAGGGGCTAGATATTTGTAATAGGCAGTACAGATACCATTTCATTGGCTATTAGTAAGTCGTTGAGGTAAATAGTATTCTATTGATTCTAAAACTGATATGACTTCTATTGAGTCTATCGCTGATTATGTATATATTGGTCTTATAGATCATGGCTTGTGAGTTTGGGTTGCTACTAGAGCTAAAGATTTTAAATGGACTATGTATATATTGGTCTTATAGATCATGGCTTGTGAGTTTGGGTTGCTACTAGAGCTAAAGATTTTAAATGGACTACCATTTGGCTTTTCATGTATGCAGGCATGGTGCGTATCACATCAGAGATCTGACCACACTATAGATGAGTTGAGAGAGCATCTCAATGATTTGACCTGGGATCAGGTAAGAAGAAAATAATTTTGTTAGTACAAAATTAAATTGAACTAGTTTAGAAAATACCAAAGTAAGCATCTGATTGTTTATTTTTATTATTGAAATAGGTATATCCTTATCTTTAAGATAACATATTTCTGTGGTAGGAGTACTTGATCAGTTTATCTTGTAAGGACGAGCACCACATGCTGTTGAAGAGCCAGAGTGTAGACTCTTCTATCTGAGCGAGAGCGTGATTGACTGGCAACTAGGGCCAGAAGGGTGTATAGAGAATGTTGCACTACTATGGGCTATGTTCTAGGCATCCTATACTAATACAAACCCATAGATAGTTGCTGCACTGATTAGTATTCTTAAGTAAGAATGCCTATTAGAGTCACTGGTGAACTATTAGACTTTCATCCAGATGCGGCTACTAGGGCTTATCGAGCTATCTACGTGCAGAGGCTAACACGACAGAGTGAGTGGATCTAGCAGCAAACCTGGCACTTTTGGTGGCTGGGGTGGACACTACGATTCACCAGCTGTTGGTAGTTCTTAAGGTGGCAACACATCAAAGAGATCACATAATATTGCATCTAGAGTGATACCACGAAGACCAGAGCCTGACACTCTAAATGTACCTCTTGGATATGAGCATCGGTAAAGCTTTATTGAGGATCAGCTGATGTGGCCTCATAACATTGATCTACACTTATGACAAGCTTGGCTACCGGTATGAGACATCCTTTCTGGTGGAAATAAGGGATAAGATTAAGTTTGAGCTGCCAAACACCACTCATGTGAGTATATAGAATGCATTAGCATGCTACTGATTCTGCTGATTTGACATGTGTATGACCTATGCAGGTGCCTTGGGATGCTATGGCTGATGCCATCAAGTTACTGATGAGACTGCAAGATGTCCAGGTAAGCACCTATTATGATCATGATGCTTATGCATGGATGCATGACTTATATGCCTATATACTTGTTGTGTAAATGCAGATGAGCCGGTACTCGGAGCAAGATCACTATGCTCGAATGACTAAGCAGATGGGGCAAGAGATTGCTTGGCTGACTGTTACACCCATAAATAGGGGCTAGAAGAATGTGTATGTGAGTTCTTAAGAAAATGAACTAATGGTATAAATGTAAATTTTGAGAACTTTGGATTTAAGCTTATCTTAAGTTACATAAGCATAATCAAGTTAATCACAAAGACTAAATATTACGTATTTGGGACAAGGAATATAGTAGAATAGAATAACATTCGAGATAGAAAATAAGTTTAATATACGAATTAAAAATATTAAAGTTAAATATGCTTAAGAGGGGAGGATGGGTGACCTCCCCGGGAAATGCAATATTTTCAATCGTGTAAGTCATTTTAGACGAATTAAGCTATGGAATCTTGTCCGAAGTAAATTGGAGATTCTATTAAGCTATTTGGAGGTGTTCGGAATTGAAATATAGTTAAGTATATCAAATAGGACACATTTGGTATTAGTGGAAAAGTTGAAGGGTAAAGTTGAAATTTACAAAATTTGTAAGGGCAATATTGAAAATTCTAATTTTAGGGATTAAATTGCTAATAATAAAAGTTGAGGGACTTAATTAGAATATGTAAAGATTATGGAAGGACCTATTTGATAAAATTGAAAGTTTAGGGGTTAAAGTGTAAGTCCTTAAAATTTAAGGATTAAAATGGTACTTTTTCCAACTTAACATTAATAAAAGTTACTATTTAATAAATTAAGTAAGAAATGAAGCAAGGAAGGAGTGAGAGTCAAAATATTAAGGGGGAAAAAGAAGAAGAAGGAGCAAATCATCTTTAAGGTAATTTCTAACCATTTTTCATGAAAATTTTTAAAGATTTTCATAGAAAAAGTTGTAGTCTTTGATTCTCTATCATTTGATATAAGTTTTTCCTTGAGAAAGTGAAGGATTAAGTTGGAGGAAGTAAAAGATGAATTAGGGATTTTTGGGAATTTTTGAGTTAAGGTGGATTTAAGTTAATTTTAAGGTAAAATAAGGTAG
>CANYBF010154924.1:0-10140 GCA_948192965.1 Dalechampia spathulata | reverse complement strand
GGTATTACCGACAATTTATCAAGGGTTTTTTGATGCTTGCGGTGTCGATGATAACTCTGTTACGAAAGGATGTTTCTTTCCTTTGGACCGATAAATGCCAAAAGCGTTTCAATCAGTTGAAAGCGTGTCTGACTCAAGCTCTAGTATTAACTTTGCCTACACCCGGTAAAGACTTTTTGGTTTATAGTGATGCTTCGCTTAACGGTTTAGGGTGTGTGTTGATGCAGGAGGGAAAGGTGATTGCGTATGCTTCGCGACAATTAAAACCACATGAGAAGAACTACCCGACACATGATTTGGAACTTACCGCCATTATCTTTGCACTGAAGATTTGGCGACATTATTTATATGGAGAGTTATGCTACTTGTACATGGACCATAAGAGCTTAAAATACTTAGGTAAGCAGAAGGAGTTGAATCTAAGAAAACCACGCTGGCTTGAGTTAATAAAGGATTATGATTGCGTGATTGATTATCATCCGGGAAAAGCCAATTTGGTAGCTGATGTGTTGAGTCGCAAGCTAATTGCGGGATTGAGACAGTCACCATTAATGTTAGTGCAAGACATGCGGAGGTTGAATGGTTCATTTACGATGCAACCGGATCGTATAATAGCACAGTTACAGTTGAGAGTGAAGCCAGTGTTGACAGAGCAGATTCAGAGAAGTGCAGTGGATGATGTAGAATACCAGAAACAGTTACAGAAGGTCCAAACGGGTAAGACTGAACTTTTTATACTGGATAGTGATGGTAATCTGAGATATGGAAATAGATTGTATATCCCTGCAGATGAGGAATTGAAGAAGCAGATATTGGAGGAGGCTCATAGCTCCACTTGTTCATATCATCCTGGTAGCACAAAAATGTATCGTGACTTGCGATAGTACTACTGGTGGATAGGTATGAAGAAGGACATAACTGGGTATGTAGCAAGATGCCTAATATGTCAATGGATTAAAGCAGAACGTCAGGTGTCAGCGGGATTACTTAGTCCTTTACCAGTTCCGGTGTGGAAATGGGATCAAATTACAATGGATTTGGTTACGGGATTACCGATGACACAGAACAGACATGATGCCGTATGGGTAATAGTGGATAGATTAACAAAAGTAGCTCACTTTCTACCTGTACGTATGGATTACAGTCTAGAGTGATTGGCTGGTTTGTATGTTGATGAGGTTGTTCGATTGCATGGGGTCCCATCCTTTATCGTGTCTGACCGAGATCCTCGATTTACATCACGGTTTTGGGACACATTTCAGAGAGCCATGGGCACCAGAGTACGGTTCAGTACTACTTTTCATCCTCAGACCGATGGTCAGTCGGAGAGGGTAATTCAAATTCTAGAGGATATATTGCATGCTTGCATGATGGAATGGTCAAGTAGTTGGGATCGCTATCTACCACTGATTGAGTTCGCTTACAATAATAGTTATCAGTCCAGAATACAAATGGCTCCTTTTGAGGCACTGTATAGACGATGATGTAGGATGCCATTGTATTGGAATGAGGTTGGTGAGTGACGGTTGATTGGTCCTGATTTAGTAGCACAGGCAGAAAAGCAAGTACAGTTAATCAGAGCTCGATTACAAGCCGCATCAGATAGATGTAAGTCCTACACCGATCTGAAATGACGAGATATAGAATTTGCGATCGAAGATAAGGTATTTTTAAAAGTGTCTTCGTGGAAGAAGCTCCTAAGATTTGGTCAGCGAAGGAAACTAAGTTCACGATTCATTGGACCTTACGAGGTATTAGAGAGGATAGGACCACTGGCCTACAGATTAGCGTTGCCGCCAGAATTGGACCGTATTCATGATGTATTCCACGTTTCTATGTTAAGACGGTATCGATCCGATCCTTCCTATGTTCTTCCAGTGGAAGCGATTAAGGTACAACAAGACTTATCCTACAAAGAAGAACCGATACAGATTCTGGCACGAGAAATGAAACAGTTGAGGAATAAGCAAATTCCTCTAGTGAAGGTTCTGTGGAATCATCATACCGGCCAAGATGCTACTTGGGAGCGGGAATCAGTAATGAGAGAGAAGTATCCCCATTTATTTTCTTTGTAGTTAAGTTGGAATTTCGGGGATGAAATTCTTTTTAGGGGGAGAGAATTGTTACACCCGCGTTTAGGACCCTAGTAGTTTGTATGTATATGGATGGTTGCTAGGGTGTATGTACAGATGCATGTATGTAATTGATGTGATGTTGTTTATATGAGAATGCATGTTTATGGTAATGTGATGTATGTGTTCTGTGTTTTAGACGCTGAGTTGTGAGGGTGTTGCCGCCTTCTTGAAATTCTTGGATGTGTGAGGGGCAACTATCGTGTTAGGAGTGTTGTGAGTAGGTGTTAGAAGTGTTAATGTTTGACAGGTGGCTTAGATGTGTTGGTTTGGGGTAAGGGAAGAGCATTAAGGGAATACGGGCGTACGGATTCCCGTACGGACGTATGGATTCCCGTACGGATGTACCAAACAGGGCAGATGAAGGGGTTTTAGTTCCTGGAGGACGTACAGGTATACCGAAGGGCGGTACGGCCAGACGTGAGCTTGCAGGAATTTTGGTTTATCAGTAAAATTGAGTATGTACGGGCGTACCAATTGGGGGTACGGGCGTACCGTTGCTCGCAAGAGTTGTGTGCATTAGAAGCCTTAGTTCGGTACGGGTGTACCAGGAGACGTACGGCCGTACGTGACTTATTTTAATGAGTCAAACGGATAAATATTAAGGTTTTCCTTAGATTTTTATTACCTTCTTCTTTCCTAAACCCTTTCAAACACTTAATTACATTCCCTAAGCACCAGAGAAAGTGTGCGAGCTAGAGGTTACCATTAGAGGCCGCTTATATCGAGATTGCGGGTTCACGTTAGCAAGCTTCTTATTATAGGTTTGTGCTAAGTTAATGTTTGTTGGTTCATTAATGGCCCCTTTTGATATCCTTGAACTGGAAGAAGATCTTAAAGTCAATAATTCTTTCTACTATGTTCTTAACGATGCCTCTATGACTTGCTTGATGGTTTTATGTGTTGAAATGATGCCTATACCATAAAAACATGCATTGAGAGAGGGGAATGGACGGATGAAAGAGAATAGGAAGGAGAGTGATGAGTGCAGAGCTAAGCTCTGGGCATGTTGGGTCAATCATGTTAATGGGATTCCGTCAAGGGATCATATAGATTAATACCCTCCCAATGGGAGATGAGTCTCGAGACATACAGTAGGAAAAGGGTGCATAGCACCATACAGTTAAATGCCCTCCTTTAGGAGATAAGTACCGGAACATATGAGGACCCAGTATGTGCGAAAGGAATGTGTACAATGATAAGAAAGGAAGAGGGTTATGAGATTGAAAATAAGGGAGAGTGTAAGGCATGTTTGCATTACATTGCATTTATTGGAAATGTATGTTTATGATGCTTTGTATATGTATGTTTATCTAAGTTTTCTTAGCACCACTGAGTTTTATGCTCAGCGTTTATCATTTGATGAACGTAGGTTCCGAGCCCTCAGGGGAGCAGCCGGAGAAACGTTAGACGTCGTCAGCTGAGAAGGCATTCTCAAAGTTGTAGTGGAGCTGTTGGCAATCTCCATTCCTTTTTGTATCGTTTAGCTTCTGTTAGTCATAACCGCAGTAGTAGCTAGTATTATGTTTCTAGTGGTGAGTTGTATATACAGAGTGGAAACCCGTATATGTGTCGGGTTGTTTTGATTGTATTTTTGAACGGTCAACAAACCGTATGGATGAATGAATGTATGTTACCGAGGAGTAATGCATGCTTGTTTGAATGTATGCCACGCTACCCTTGTCCTCACCACCAAATACTAGATAGTGTACCCATATGAACTTTTAATACTCGATTCTAGATGTATCCCTTGTAGGATACGTGGCGACTTTCTTTAAAGGAGGTCGTTACGCATGCTACGGGAGCATGTTACTCCAGGTATGGGCTGAGGTGTAACAATATATCCTTTGAATTATTATCAACTTTAAGTAATTAAATTATCATTTTGACGATACATATATTTAATTATTGTATCAATAAGTACGATTGACCATTTTTTAATGGTCTCATAAAATTCCCATCATTTCACCATAAAATCATATATCATAAAACATATCATTTATTTATCATTGCATGCATAATTCATATAAAAATCCACATCATCCTAATTTCACACATATAAAGCATAGCACCACATACATATATCATAATAGTGTGTGCCAAAAATGAGGATGTGACAACCCCTTACGGTACGACATGCTCCCGTAGAATAATTAATAATCTCCAAATAAATGGAAACCATTGATTACCCTACAAGGGATGTAAATTCTTTTTTTTTTACAATTGGAAAGCATACGTAGTTTATTTTTTAAAGTTGATATATGTGAAAATTCATATTATGTATTAAGTCAGCGAAAAAACATTTCAAAATATTAAACAAACGTTGAGTATTTCACTTAGTGGTGCTATAATCATAAACATAGAAAGTATTGTCATACATATGTCATATATAACAAGTTTAATAATCTTTATCCTCATAACTATATCATTGCCATAAATCATTTAGAATATTATTTCTAAATATCTCATATTTGTTTTCTAAAATATTCAGATCATATTTCATTTATGATAATACTATATCAATTCTATTTCCAGGATACACATCGCTTATTTTCTTTAAATCAATAATCTTTCAACATTACTTGCAAGAATTACAAGTCTTATAACATGTTTGCTATATTAAATATAATTTACCAATATCCATTGTTTCATTATTGTAAATCATTCCCATAATATGATCATATTGTATAATCATTGTAAATCACCAACTATCTATGTCACATTGTGATCCTCAGTATAATACTGCTATTAATAAGCACAAGCTTCAAATGCCTATAATTAGGTTCTCTGTTATATCATATCATACTGTACATTATTATTTAATGTACTTCTCTATATAAGTACATTTATAGTGCATTCATTATTCCATCATCATGATCATCATTACTCTTGAGCATAAGCTTCAACCATTGCATATGAATCATTATGTAGTAATGCAATGTTATATGTATTATGAATGTCAATTATGCACTTCCCTTTATTTCCTATATCATTTCATATCATCATTATGAGAATGCCACCATGTTCTGCATTCTTTCTCTGAATAACATACCATATAGAAACCATCATGTTTCTGTAACATTCATATATGTGCACTTATAGTGCTTTCATCATCATATCCACTGCACTATCATAATGTATGAATCATAATGTTTGTATGTGAAAATGCATTCATGTTATGCATTCTTTATCATTTTTTCTGTAACATTTCATTTCATTTTGTTTCATTTCTTATCATTTACCCTTTTCACATACTGGGCCATTTCATATGCGCATATGGTACTGGTCTTTCATTTCATTTTTATGGTTCAACACACTGGAACCCATTTCACATTCATTTCTTTTCTTTTCATTTCATGTCATTTTCCTTTCCATTCATTTCCTGTAGGAATTCATTTCATAATTCTAGTACCTTTCTATTTATCATTTCCTCACATTCGCTCATTTTCCTCCTTCCTTATTTCTCCATGTCATGCCATGAATATGAATATGTCTATGGCATGATATGTATGTATTATGTCATGATGCTATGATGAAAATATGAGCATCATGATGAAGTTTCATATATCATTCATTTCATACATCATTCATTGATATTAATATAATGAAGATCACTTCGTAACGCAAGTACCATAGAATATTGCTCATTGACCTTGGTTAATAGACCATGATATTAAAATCCATCAACCATTAATCATAATTAACTATCACTACCAATCATGACACATCATAGATAAAATACCTCATTTAATATAATTATAAACTATAAATATAGTAACTTATACATTACTATCTGATAACTATATATCAGTCTCTGTTACGTTAGCGATACTGAAACCCATAAACCAGAAATTTTTGTACCTGTAGAATATTTCATTCCTTTACATTCTCATCTTATAACTTCTTTATGTTATTGCATAACTATACCTTCCTACTTGTATAATTCATTTCATGATATGTAATCAATATGCTTTGATGTCATGTTGAATATATACGCATCATAATATAATACCATGCATAATCCATTTAATACATTCAATGTCATTAAATTTAATGATGATCATTTCCTTCATCAATATTTACCATATCATTATGTTCATAATTCTATATATATGTTAACCTTATTTAATAGATTATGATATCATATTACATCATTTGCATCCTTCCATCATTCATCATCAATATATAATAACATCATAATGGAAAAAGATATTCATCATAAATTATCTCTATAATCATGAATTTTAACTATCATCCTTATTAATTAGTTTATGTTATTATATATTCTAAAGTATACCCTATATAATACATTTTCAATTTAACTTTCATCATTCATGTTCATAGTGTAGTAAAAATATGCAGTAAAATATGTAATCATATGTTAATTATCAAGGTAAGTTAATACTTACCTGCCAATCCATTATGAAGGAGTCAACTAATTAAATAGTACAAACTTGTGATTTCCATTCCTTTATTTAAATTCCCAGTAGTATTACGTTGATTTCCCTCTGAATCACATAAATCACAAATTAAATATTCATCTTTATTTAACAAATTAAATTCCATTATTAATCATATATTATTCACATTTAGTAATCTAAATACCACTGTAAAACAAGTAATTATTCACATATCAGTTTAATCTATTTACTGATCATAACATCAATTAAGAAAACCATATTATCATTTACATTTATATCATTATTTATATTAATTATATTAGATATCATATAATTCGAATTAACTTATAATATGTATATGATATCAACTTAATAAAATCTTAATACCATTGAATTCTATTATAAGACTCCTTTCATTAATATAATCATTACTTATTTAAAACTATAATCTTGTACAATTATTTTCTTACCTTATTCTTATTACTAACCATACTTGTATTCTTTTAATAAACAGTTGATGTCATAATATCAATTACCAGACAATTAGTATCATAATACTAATCACTTAATAATATCAAGACCACATGACTTAATAGATGTTTAATAATATACTATTCATGTTCTACTGCTATCATCTAACATAATCCAGTAATATATATATAAATTAATGTTGTCCAATATCATAACTCATTTGCAAATCATTTAGAAATTATCATATATTTGCTTATACTTACCCCTTTAATATTACTGTTATTTTGATATCATCTTATAACATACCCTTTTTAATACCATCATAAATAAACTTTATGTTATTAGACAGTAGGTTTTATACATGTTAATTTAATATATAAAATGTCCAAATTATTATTCTTTAAGATGTCTATATTATTCACCTTAATTAAAATAAACAAATTGTATATTGTACACATACTTTTCACTTAACCCATTTCAATTTACGTGTCATCTATCTTTAACTTATTATTAAATAACCAATTTAATCATAATCAATTTGAACACTAACAAACCGCAAGTCATCATTCAAAACACTTCACTTAAAAACTTCATTTTGGTCAATCAAAGTCAATTTATATAAACCATTTCATACCATATGTCTTTAACTTACTCACTTAGTGTCTAATTCAATCAATTAAGTTTAACCAATATCAAACCATATATCATCACACATATACTTCACTTTTATCTTTCAGTTCTATTAACTTAAGTCAAATCCATGCATAACTTTTTATATCATTAATTAATTAAATCAATAAGCTTCCTAAAGACTCATTATAACTTTAATTAATTAATCTTTTAAACTCTTATTCATTAAATATCCAAATTATAAAATTGATTAAAACACTTATGAGGCTGCATGTCAATATACACCAATCCACTTTAAAACTTCATTTTAATTAACTTATGTCAATTTCATACAAACAAATTTATACCATTAATAAATTAACTCAATAAGCTTTTGATAAAAACTTAATATACTTAATTTAATGTTCATATAAGCCCTTAAACAAAACATAGCCGTAAGCATCAATATTACTCCACTGTAACATATTAAAATGCATTTTAAGTCCATGCTTACTAAATATGTCGTATACCATTTCTTTAATTCATAAAAATACTTCAAGTTTTCATCAAGTTTTAAGCCATATAATTAAACCATCATTAATAATAAAACATTTTCTATAAGTTTTAAATCATAAAACTTAAGATTAAGATTAACCATATATCATCAATTACTCATCTTTTATCATGAATTTTTATGACTTTTTAAGTGTTTACCATATGATTTTATCAATTTCCTTTAAGCATGCTAGAAGATTAATCATCCATGCACATCATCCTCATCATGATTCGGCCAAGCAAGGAAAAACACCAACACATACACACACCCCACATGCAAATCCATTATACTTCATCACTTTTACATCCATGACTTACAAAACATCAAATAAAAACTCAAATCTATGGAACTACCCCATAAACAATTCAGCCATAGCATATTTTTACTCAAAACATTTTGTCCATATCATATATACACTCAAAAATGCATAAATCTTATAGATTTACCATTAAACCAAACTAACCTTGAATAAAATAATAAAAACCAAACTATATCTTGACTTTCACATGATTTAACCCTGATCTAACAAGATTTACTCACTAACACCATATTTAAAAGCTTGCTAAGTTGCTTTCTATCACCATATACATGCATGCGCCTTAAATAAAAGTGGATAGGCCAAGGAAAATAAGGATTAGAAGTCAATATGTTACGGTTTGCTTAAAAGGTGTATAGATTTAGTGATCTTTAGCCTTAAACTTGAAGAAAAGAAGAAGATGTATTTCGATCTAAACTATAACAAGGTAGAAAAGAAAGGATTTTGGCCAAACCTTTAGCTATACTTTTAAATCTTGCTTAAGACTTGAAAATCAAAGTAAAAAAGTGAAGGAAAAGTTATGGTTTTGGTTGTCATGAAAGGAATGCTTTGGCCTTGACTTAAACACCAAGAAAATGGAGATGCTTCAACTAAAATCTTAAGCCATACGTATTGATCTTGTGTTTTACTTGAAAAGTGAAGAGAAAACAAGAAGGAATGGTGTTGATTTTCAGTTTTTCTTAAGGAGAAGATGATGAAGATGTAAGAAAGAAGAAGAAAGTATGAAAATGATGTAAAGGGAGAAGAAAAGGAAGAGAGTATTTGGCCAAATGAAGAAAATGTGAATTATGAAGAAACAACGAAGCAAAAACCATATAGAATAAGAGTGAATTAGGTTAGGGCGGTCCTATGGTACAACCATGCACCCTACCACATTGGATTGTAGCCCTTAAATCATACTAATATGTATAATTATACATATAAAATTCAATTCCTCTAATCATAACCTTTTAATACGTATTTCAATACCCTCAAAATACCATCAATCAACTTATTTATACATAAATAATAATCCCATCTTTTTCCACTAACTAATAAACTCATATTTTATTTTCTCTTTTCTTCCACTATCACCAATACCCATACCACTTTTACAATTACCCATACCACTTTTATAATTACCCATACACTTAATATTATATTCCTCCACTAACACATACTTCCATACTAAATAAAATATATTATCTTTAAATCCTATTCTTATAATATCCACATAATTATATATATATATCTACTTACATCCATATTATTTATTTATTCCATTACATATTATATATATCATATATAATATTATATTCATTCTATTATATTTATACATTATATTAATACCAAAACAATATTTAAATACCATATTATACTATATCAATACATTATACAATACAAATACATCACTTATACTTATACAATTACATTATTTATACCTTATTTATACTTGTAATCGTATATATATATACATATCCATTACATTCATATTATTTATTTATACTCCTCCTTAATTATACATAATTATTAAATTATGCATACTCTTTATACACTTAACTGCATATATATATATACGTATCCATTACATTCATATTATTTATTTATACTCCTCCTTAATTATACATAATTATTAAGTTATTCATCCTCTTTATACACTTGATTGCATATATATAT
>CANYBF010154841.1:0-11684 GCA_948192965.1 Dalechampia spathulata | reverse complement strand
CAACTTATACTTAATTGCACATCTTAAACAATCCATGTATATCTTTATCTTCCATTTTATCATCTATTTCTTATCAATATTGATTCTTTTGCTATTTTCATAATATGCTATCCTTATATACTTTATCAAACTTCATTTTCAATACAAAATTATGTTACCCATAGGAGTAGCCACCTTAAAACAAAAAAATTCTTATATAATTGGAAACTACACTCAAATATCTTTCCAACAATATATTACACACCCCAAAACTCATCTAATAAGGCCTTCAACTTTAAATCAAAACATATATAAAGTAAAATGCTACACCAAATCATAAAATCATGTTATCCTCTAAGACCTTTGCTCATTATGGAAGCATTTTTCCTAAGTAAATGACCTTTAAATTGAATTATTTTTAAATCATTGGAAACTAGACTCAAAGATCTTTCCAACGACATATTACATGTCTAAAAACTCATCCGATAAGGCCTCTAAACAATGCTCACAAAATGATCTATCGAATGCTGAAAGCTGGTTGCGGCCACGATCGTGGACTCAACTCCATGATCGTGGAATTAAGCAAAAACTTTGCAAAACCTACTGGAAAATTCCACCATCGTGGACTTCCTTCCACGAGCGTGAAATTGGGTTTGAAACTCAGTCTAAAATCACTCCAAAACACATCTAAATGATCCTCTAAACATCTTAGTCTATAACCACAATCAAAACATCATCAAATCACTTCTAATCCTTACTAAAAACATCATTTAAACTTCAATCTTCCATCAAAATAATTCATCATTTACAATACGACACAAGCTTTCATCTTCCATAATAACCCAAAATCTAATTTAGTTTCTTTAAAACTATTAACTAATAATTTCAATCTCAACTTCATAAAATCAAGAACTCAAATCATATACCACAACCCTATGACTTTACCCATAGAATAAAAACCCCAAGAACTGTAAGAATAAAGAAGTTATATGCATCAAAAGAAGGAAAGAAGTAATAATCATCTTAGATCCATGCATCCTCTTACCTTGAATTCAAAGCCTTAAGATCTGGTTTTGTAAGAATAAGAAAGAAGAAAAAGAAAGGTTTTGGTGAGAAGAAGAAGTGAAACCTGTTCTGTGGGTGTGAGGCAAAAGAAGAAAGAAAAAAGGATAAGGAGAAAAACTTGTATGGCTTGCCAAAGGTGACTATTCCCTAACCCTATAATAACACAATCTCTATTATTAATAATTGATAACAATACATATTTCTTATTTAAACATATACTCATATACATAATATACACACCTAATAACATGAAGTCATCTTCTTATTATATCTATTAAAACTTTAACTAACATATAATATACATATGTACCATAAAATCACTCATTTCAGAATATGTGCATAATTAATACCTATCACACATATACAAGTAAATAACATATTCATTTAAATGAATAAAACCATTCATCATAAAAATATTCTTTCTATCAGCCCTTCATGCATATTCGACTTTATAAAATATCTTTTCATCTGTTTCTACCATTTTCGTTGTAAATTCCATATCATATGGAATTTCTCTATTCATAATGCAATTTTCATTATAATCATCAAGCTATCACATTCATGCATCATATTTGATTCATGCATCTCATGCATCCATCAATCATTCATTGTCACATATTTATAAAACTAATGCATATAGAAGTGCTGTGCAAATCAGGATGTGACACCACCAAACAATCTAGACAAGGCGACAGCGATTACAAGTTTGTGCTAGTATTCCTTGATCAACAATTGATCAATAAAGGAATAACAATAATAAATTAAAATTATGACACTAAATAAATATTTGTATTAAATAATTCACACAATTGTCATTCATATCATAAATGCATCATTGCATCAAACATAACATGGCATATCATGGTGAAATAAGGAAGGAGGAAAATGAGTGAAAATGAGAAAATGGTTAATGAGAATATACTGGGCTATTTAATGGATTTCCATAGGAAATCACAATGGAAATGGGAAAAGGAAAAGAATATGAAATGGGTTCCTGTTTGTTGAACTATAGAAATGAAATGAAATGAAAGACCTAGTATAGATATGTGCATAGTTAAATGAGACAATGAAATTGAAATGGCAAGGAAAAACAGAGGGGGAGTGCAATTTCATAAATGGCATCCTCTATGGCATATTCATCATATTTGATAATTATTAATGGAAAAATATTATGGTATGTTATAATGAATGTTATGTGGTGAATAGATATAACAGTTAATGATTATATGATAAATGCCTCAGATCAATGGTAAAAATAAATTCAAGTGATTATATCTTTCAAATAGAGTTATAATGAAATGTTAAAAATAATATTATTGCTGAATTATTTGGATGATATTAAATTGCTTCTTTTTCATGTTAAATTATTTATGAATATTATTTAACTAGGACCACTGAGTTTTATACTCAACGTTTATTAATTGATAAACACAGGCACTAGCAACACAAGAGAGCATGAAATTTAGCGGTGTCAACATCAAGTCTAGTAATTCCAATAGCGGACTCAAAAATTTGAAGCGGACTCCTATTCCTTGAATCACGTGTAAAATTACACTTTGGGTATAATTACAGTAAATTAAATAAAGTATAAAAATTATTATTTGTTTGGAATTTTATAAGAATAACATGACGAGGCCATCAGGGATATTATACATGAATGAAATAACATGTGTATGTTAATAACACTTTAAGTGTGTGGTTTTAAATAAATGTTTAATTATCTTGTAAAATAAATTGATGGCATTTTAGTTGGTAGTTCATTATGCGTAAAAAAAATAAAATAAAAAAAAACTTAGAATTTTAACATATTAAAATTTTAAATCCTTTGTAGGATGATTATTAATTTTCTAAAATAGAGAGTTGATAATCATGCTACGGGAGCATGTTACACTGCTGAAGGCGTGACAGAGATTGCTAGAGTACACTTAGAGAAAGTGTCATAAAGAATGAAGAAGCATGCAGATGTAAAGCAATGTCCCATGCAATTTGAGGTGGGTGATTAAGTACTGGTGCGATTATAACCATAATAAATTAGGCTAAAGAACAAAGATAAGTTATTGATTACGAAATATGAAGGGTCAGTGTTAATACTTGCTAAGGTGGGTGCCTCAGCATACAAGTTGCAGCTACGAGAGTAGATAAAAGTGCACCCTATGTTCCATATGAGTCTATTACATTCATATCATGCTGACAAGGAGGATGATACTTGCAATCAAACTATTGGACCAATGATTATGAAGATGAAGACTCCAATAAAGGCAGTAGAGGAGATTTTAGCAGTTTGCACATCTTTCATCAATAAAGACAACCACACTGAGTATCTTGTGAAGTGGAAGGATCAACTAAAAGAGGACACTAGCTGAAAGAGAGAAGATGAGCTTTAAGTAGGGATGGGCATTTGATTAATCGGTTAATCATTTGATTAAAATTTTTACAATATCATTAACCATTTAATCGAATGAAAAATTAATATGTTAACTGATCAAAAAATCTTAATCAAATTGAACTGATTAAAATAACATTTGATCAGTTTGGTTAATAACCATTTAACCAAAATAAAAAAATAAGAAAAGTATACTATATTTTTTATTCAACCTTATAAATATGTTATAAATAGGAAATTAATCAAAAATTATAATGAATTAACAATCTTGAAATAGATTTAATTAATAATATTAGTTTTTTTTTCAAAATAGGATATTTTAAATACGTATAACATAATATATATTATTATATGGTTAGTTTGGTTAATTCAATTAACTGATTAAAACTAATTAAATCAAACCGATTATCCAAAATTTTAAATACCATTAACCAAAAATTGATAGAATAAAATGTTAATCGATTAACCAAACCAAAAATTTAGTTAGTTAATTGAAATATTAGTTAGTTAACCATTTTATACCCACTCCTAGCTTCAGACATTTAGAGATAAGATTGAGGACTATTTGAGAGGGCGATAGATAGGGTCGTCAACCAATTGAGTAGAGGAGAGTGTTACGGGATGAGGTTTTATGTAATAAAGGTAGAATCGTAATTGATAAAATGTATTCTATTTTTGTATTTTAGGGGTGATGAGTGAAACACTTTGATGTCTCCTCCTAATAGGTTTAACTATGCTCCTAATGCTTTATAAGGGGGAGTGACTAGTTGAGCCTAGGTACCACTATGTGGGATTGTATATGATTTCCCCTTGCCTATATAAAGCATAAGGATCAAATCCTTATAATCCATGATTATTTAATAAAAGAAGTAGCCATGTTTATTCATGTCCCACTGTTCTTATTTATGCCATTTTGTATATTGTCTTGTTGTGCTTATACCATGATTGTTATGCTATGTATTGCTTATAACTATGTCATGCTACGTTACGCTTATGCTAGACAACTATGTTGACTTAGATGGGAACTAACCCCTCTTCATGCATGTAGGTTCAATTAATTAGCTGGCTTATTGAGGAAATGTTTTAATACAAGCACTACACAGGTTTGTTAAAAGAGGTAACTTCACCTTAAAAGAAGAATGCCTTGATGAACTTGATGATCACCTAGATGGACTTCTTGAAAGCCTTGATGAACTTAAAGAACATCTTGGATCTTGAAGAATACCTTGAAGTCTTGAACTTGAAGAACACCTTGAAGTCTTAAAGATTTGGGGAGCTTGAGACTTGAAAGTTTATTGCTTCTAGCTTTTGCATATGTGTGTTTTGAAATGAAGGGGAGCTTTTTATTTATAGTGATTTGGAGGAGAGGAGTTTGAAGATTGAACCCCTATCTTATCACTTTAAAGTGATAGAATTATCAAAATAATTACCACTTTATTTATTTATTTATTTATTATTTTAATAGTATTTATGTGACTATTAAAATAATTTAAATTTAGATAATAAATCAAATAATTTGATTGTTTAAAATCTATAAAATATACTTGATTACATTAAAATAATTATTTAATCTAATAATTTTATAAATCAAAATATATTTATTTGATTTATGAATTATTTTAAGTTTTTTGATATCTACAAATACCCTTTCAAGATTTATTCATTAATATCTGGATTTAATTTATTTTAGACATTTATAAATAATATAATAGTTAAATATATATATTTTATTTTAATACATGGCTCAAAATAATTTTATTTTCTTTTCCTATTAAGGAAAAAAAATTTCCTTCAAGAATTTTCCATGTAATGGCATCAAAAGGTTTTTTTGCAACCTTCTCTGTTGTGACTTCTTTTTTTTTGACTTAATCCCAACGTAAGTAAGCCATACATGACTTTCCTTCTTTAAATGTAACTCTCCATTTTTTTGAAAATAATATCCATGCATGGTTGGAAAGCAACTAAGATTTTTATCCTAGGAAAATATGATTTTTTTTTTCTTTTTTTATAAAAATTCAAACTCAATTAAACTTTGAGCAAGTGTAGTTTTAATAAGATTCAAAAATCCTAATCCTACTACAATTTAAGTTAAGCTAATCTTTATAAATAAAGACTTGAAACATTATATTTCTCATAATTTTTTAATGAAATCATTCTTCCAAAGAAGGTCCATTAGATTCCTTGCATAAACTTATAATTACAAGCTTAGAATTATGTAAGTAATCCTTCATTTCTTCTTGACTTTTCCTCTTTTACTTTGCCCATTGTAATATTTTCTTTGGTTGGTTTTTCCCACAACTTTGAAAATTTGCATGCCTTCCATTTGCTTAGCTTGAAATTTCCATTTGGATTAAGGCAACAATTGAATTTTGAAGCCGAAAACACCATAAAAAGTGAAGCCATTTTTTTCTATGATAATAACAAATGTGTTAGACCCTAGGTTTTGATGTATGTGTCACGTGTGAGTCAATTTAAGTTATTTGCCATTTTTATGTAAGATTTTGTGTTGGTACGGGCGTAACAAATTGCTTAATTGAGTGGTACGACCATACTGCTGATCGTACCAAGTTAGTACTGTTTGATAGAGCATGGTACGGGTATACCATTGGTTGGTATGGGCGTACTGTTGCTCGCAAGAATTTAGTTTGTCAGTAAACCTATTTTGGTAAGGGCGTACCATTAGGTAATACGGTCGTACGTGAGCTCGCAGGAAAATTACTTGTCAGGAAAATTATTTTGGTACGAGCGTGCCAATGTTGGTACGACAGTACCGTATTTTCCTCCCATTTTTCCAAAGGGATTTTTAAATCTGTACGAGTGTACAAAAATAGGTACGGTCGTACGTGACTTAAAAGAAATGTTTTAAACACTTTATAACGACTATTTTCATAACATAAATTTCATATCTTTCTTCCTAACGGTTAGTTTTGCAGAGCAATTATTCCATTGAGCTTTAGTTATCAGAAACAAGTAAGTTTGCTTGTATTTTATGTATCTATCAATTCTAAACTCTCTTTCCTTTGTATTCCCACTTGTGAAAAACTAGGGTTTGCTTTTATGGATTGGTCTGTGATTAATGCTTGGGCATTAATTTGTATTTGAGAGTTTATGAGGTTGATTATTGTAAAGGTTTGAGTGTGAGCCTGGAAAACACTGAGGTTTAGGATTCATTTGTGGAGTCCTTGTTGTAATTGATTGTGATTTAGTAGAACTCTAAGTCTAGACTTAGGAGAAGTAGACGTAGGCAAGAGTTAGTGTCGAACCACTATAAAATGAACAAGTGTTGCCTATTCCATAAGGATTTTCAAAATAGATTTTTGGTAAGCTCCTTGAATTAATTTAAGTGTTTGACCTTCAATTTTTCAATTAATTCTTTTATTTTTTATGTTTTTAATTATTTGACTTAATTTTATCCCTCCTCTTTGTATTTTACCACCCATGCAAGGTTCTTTGTTTTACAACGCTACCTATACATGCACAAAATTACAATACCATTATATTGCATGAATATATTGTTTTGTATTATCCATGATCCACCACATCTTGATATACTATATCTTTTTCCTTTTATTTGAAAGCCTTTTTTTAAAAAAAATTTCACAAGTTATTCCACTTTGCATGATTTTTTTTCTTTTGGAAATTTGGCACCTAAAACTTGTTTTATGGCTTTAATCCTTGTTGCAAACCATTTTTTTTTTGAGATGATACGTATTTATGCTTCTTTTCATCTGAAGTGCAATTTTGCTTGCTTTAATCAAATTTTTACATGAATTTTTTTTCATGCAATATCCACACGCTACAACTACCCATGATAATGTATGCGCATATTTTTTTTCTTTATTCCATGCATTCCAATCTTTTCATATTTTCATTTTTTTTATCCCTTGCCTCTCATTTTATCCATGTATGATCAAATTCAAAAATCCTTTTACATGAATCCAAACTAGTCTTCATATGTGGATTTATTGCAATTCAATATATTGCTGTCAAATTTTAAAATAATTAGTCATACTTTTATTTTTGCTTTTAATCCATACATGCTTGGTAATTAGTTCTTTTACATAGCTTTAGCATAATAAATTGCCTAGCTCCTAACTTTTACTCAAATTTCAATAAATGATCTTCCCATTATGAATGTCTTTGTATTTGCACCATTTTTTATTATATAAAGATGCATGTGGGCCATTTAGGAAGTCCATTCCTTGCATTTGACTTAAACTGCATGATTTCTTCAATTCTATATCCATTTCCATGTCCATTTTAATTTACAATGATACATGGCTTTTGGTTTACTTTTTTTTCTTTGAATTACATGTGAATTTGGTAATATTTTTTTTTGCATGCATGAATTGGCCATTATTTTTATGGTTTGTTGCTTGATAAATGCTTTGATCCCATCTTAAAATATTCAAGCTTTCTTTTAATATATAGATTTTTAGAATTATCTTGGCACTTGAAACATTGCACTCCATTGAAGTCAAAAAATACCATTCAACTATTTGTATCAAGACGATCAATTTTCAATATTATTTGATTATCATGAATAATCAAACTGGTCAGACAATTTGACTATAAAATTAGTCAATTATCTTAGGATGATCTGATTATTGTATTTAATCATAATTCAAGAAACTTAAAAAAATTCAAGAAACTCAAAGACTTGACATATAAGGCCCTTTGTTTTTACTACTTAATTTTGACAGGCCTTAATAGCTAACCGACAAGTGATTAAAATTCAATAATTATATGATTTTTAACTTAACTTAGGGTGATCTTATTATCATACTTGATCAATTAAAGTGAAGATGATTTAAATCAAAGCTCATGTATCAAGATTTTGGAAGACAAGAACAACCACATGCACTTGAACACAATTTTACATGTCCAAACTCTTGTAATTGGATGCTTTGCTCCATCATGACCTTCATCTGTAGTGGTTCCCTTTTTATCGACTTGGTTAGGGAAAGGTTCTTGTGAATTTACTAACTCAAGCAAGGATACCATGAAATCAACTTGTTTGCTTTTGAAGTCTCCATTTAAATCTTTATGAAGTTCTTCTGACAATATATCCTTATTGAAAAAGCACATTGCCATCAAAGAAGTATCATGACCATCTACCTTCAAAGTTACTAGTGAATTCTCTTATTCTCCATGTTATTAGGAATGACTTAAAGATATTCTTGTAGTAAACAAGTCATTGCTTACACAAGCTTAAATTTATGATGCTATATTGCATCACTCTTGATTTATGACAAGACTGCCAGCATCATGCAATACTTCTATGAGCATTGGAGTCCATCAACAAACACTCTCTACCTACCTTTTCAAGAAGATTCGATTTCACTTTTTGATTTGCATTCTTTAAGCAAACTTCCTATCTCAGGCACCTTCTATGATGAAGGCATACCTTATGTTGAAGAACTTATAGGCTCTGATATGGTAATGAATTTCTTCCACCAAGTTGCTTGTCACATCCTCACAACACACACTTAGAATTATATGTTGAAAATTATGCATGATTAGTTAAATGCTTGATGTGTAAATTATTTATTGAATGTGCTTAGGAATTTGATGGGAATTTTGCATGAGACATATGTTAAAATAAATACGTGTTATAGAATTAATTTGACAAGTATTAATTTAATTAAATAATACATATAGTTAATTTGATTTAATTTAGCGTGTAAATATGTGATTAATTGTAAATTATGTATTTATAAATTTATATTAACTAATTTACATGCTTAAATAAATAAATAAATAAAACGATATTAATTAATATGAAGCATATACGTATAGTATATGGTTTTAAGTGGTGCCTTGCATTTTAAGCATATAACGTAGGATTAAGTGTGGGTGTGTGCATGGTAAGTAAGATTGTTACCCTCATGTTACAAGTAATTATTACTTTATTATGTGTTGTTAATTAGAAGGGTGAGGTGTCAAATTATGGAGGCTTGTTAGAGGGGTGCATTGCATGTCTTCATAAGGCTTATCATATAGAATTAAGACCTAGTAATATATAAGCTTGAACTTAAGGAAAACCAATATTTTTCACTTCTTTCCATTCGACATTTCCTTTCTTCTTTACTTCTTCACTTCATTCTTCGCCAAACACTCCTTGATTGCTTAGTTCTTTGGTTGCATGTTATCTTAGGAGCTTCATTAGCATGTAGAAGGGTGTGTAGCATGAGAATTTGCACTTAGATCGTGCTTTATGTGTTGTATTTGGAGTTTTGGGCATAAAAGTTGCTGCCTTGGAGGGAACCTTGCATTTTGGGTAGTTATGGTTTATTTGAAGGTGGGTTAAGGATGTTGTTAGTTGTAATTCATGTATGTGTTACTTATGGAGCCTTTTGTAGCATATGGTTAGTCCAAAATGTGTTTGATTATTCAAATGATGCATCCATTATCACATCCTCATTTTTAGCATGAAAAAGTATTAATAATTTGAGTGATGCAAATTTTCCCTATACGATCAAAATTAGACAATAATGTAGAATTATGGAAAAATGCGTATTTCAAAGTGATATTTTATAAATATATATGAATGATCGAAAATATCTATTGGGATCAAGGAATGATGATAAGATGATAGTAGATTAAGTTGAATGTGAAAAATAAATTTGAACGTGTAAAATTAAGACGATCGCTTAAAAGCATGTATATCGAGGCAAGAATATTTATGTTATGCATGGAAATGTATGTAATGGAGGAATTAAGATAAATTATGATTGTATTTGGAGTATACATAATTTTAAAATTTTTTATGATTAAGGATTGTATAAATGAATTATACGAATGAAAAATATATGTATAATATATATATGTATAAAAATAATTATGGATTAGTGAAAAATAGAATATTAAATGAGTTTATTGGAATATATATACCTAAGATTATTTATTTATCATAAGATTAAAAATATAGAAAAGAAAGTATCATGGAATTTAGAAAGTTATTTATGATGTCATAAATGGACAATGATGATGATAACATTGTTGACCCTGACTTTTCACCATCGTGCAATTTCGGGCTTCTGTTGATTGAGCTTGATTTTAGTCTCCTTATCGACCCTGATTATTGCATATAAGCCTCTGTAGGCTTCCCTTGGGTATTCTGGTGTACAGAATACATCAAAGCTGGTGGGGCCCACCACTGCGCCTGGAAGGACCCACCACCCTCATTTCTTCATTCTGAGTATTCTATACATGCAGAACACCCTTCACTGTTGCCTACGCAAGCCAAACCACTTGAAATGCAAAATATTACATTTTTGGCCCTAGGTATTATTCACCATGAATAGTGCATATGTGGGACCCACCAAAGGCACTATTGGGCCCCACCACCCATTTTGCCCATTTTAAGTGTTCTGTACACATAGAACACATTTTCATTGATGTCTACACAAGGCACGATGTATGGCAGGCTAAATGCCACATTTTGGCCACATGGCACTATGGGCCCAAAACGGGCCCATTAAAGGAACTCGTCGTTCGGGGCCGAATTTGGCAAAATTTAAAACTGCAAAGTGACTCTGAATGTTAATTACATCTCAGTTGACATGTGGCATGCATTACATTTCACCCATATGAGGTGAAATACATGAATTGGGTGTATAGCACTATGTGTGTAGCATATAGCAAAATAAGGCTGGTCGGGGTGCCCACTTCGGGCACGTATTGCGACTTGTTCCGGTATTGGAATGGCTTGATTCAAGCTTCCATTCCCAAGAGTAAGTTGCAGACATGAATTTCACATATTCATTTGCCATTTGGGCACAACGTTTGCCCCTCGTTTGGTCCGTCCAAAATGGCTGCTCACACAGATTTCTGGGACAGCCTGCACAGGCTATCCCAGGTGTCAACTTCAGGCGCATATTGCGACTTGTTCCGGTATCGGAATGGCTTGATTCAAGATTCCATTCCTAAGAGTAAGTTGCAGATATGAATTTTGCATATTCATTTACCATTTGGGCACAACGTTTGCCCCTCATTTGGTCCGTCCAAAATGGTTGCTCACACAGATTTCTAGGACAGCCTGCACAGGCTATCCCAGGTGCCAACTTTGGGCGCTGTGAGAGTAGCACATCCTGGACGCGGGAATGCTGCACGCTGTTCGGCGTGAAATGCCGTGGTGCTTGCTCTCGCGAATATAGACCCCTGAGTTACTACAGGAACTAGACAGATCGCGTCGAGTAAGTGATGTGGAGTCGCCACCCGGCTTATCTAGCCAACTCAATTGAGCAACTAAACA
>CANYBF010154832.1:0-40088 GCA_948192965.1 Dalechampia spathulata | reverse complement strand
TTCATGGTGTAACCTCGTTTAGTTGAATGTTGTTTAGCGGTAGTCATCCGACTTTATAGCATGACCGCTGGCACCTGGTGGATGATTCGCCGCCACCACAGCATAGCCTGAGTTTTTTAATAGTCCGGCTCGCTATGTGATACATAATGGACTTTTATTTTTATGACGTCAATACCTCAGAGCAAAAATATTTTAAAATCTTTTTTCGTCCTGGGGCTTGCGTCCTGGTGTGGATCGTGTACTATATAAAGACACCAACAAAACAAGGTAAACGGAAATGGAAAACGGAAAAGTGGTTGCAAGTGAAACGATGGTTACTCTTTACACTTGGGAACATCCAACAAGCCAGGCGCGGATCGAAAGTGTGCCGTTACCTCATGCGGTGAAAATGGCTAACCACGGCGGATTTTACAGGGCAACGGTGATCCTGGAAAGCGGCGAAATATATTTAGAAAAGTGATTGACAGCCTAGCGTAAGCTGGGCTATATTTATCAGACAGAAGAGAAAACGCCACCCCACGGCGAAAAGGCGGGGCTAGCGGGGCCTGGTGGCACGCAAGGTGGATCGCCGGTAGTTCGGACTTTTGAGATTTGTAAAGATTTGTAAAGGCGCTTGAACCTGGTGCGGGGTCTGGTATTATTATTACATAGCGGGAACATTGAAACCGGAGTACAAAACACCGGAGGTGCCCGTCATTCCGGTAATGCGAATGATTCTCATTCAATAAGCTAAATGAGAATGCCTCTCATTTCGCATAAAGATTTTTATTGACATCGCGTGATCGTGTGTGAGAGAATAATTGATCAGGTAAAAAATTTTTTCCGCGCTATAGAAAAAATACGTTTTCAAAACTGAAAAGTCGATCGAGAACCCAGCGCAAAAAATTTTTCGCTGTAGAGAAAAAATACGATTTCGATTTTGAAAAACCGATCGAGAACTCGACTTCTACCGAGAAAAATTTTTTACGAGAGCGCGGAAAAATACGATTTTGAGAATGAAAAAGTGATCGAGTACCCAGCACTTTACTCACAAAATATTGGATTTAGGTTTTGTGAGAATCTGACATTTTTGTCAAAATGTTAAGATAACTTATGTATATGATTCAGTAACTTATGTCAGGTATTTTGAGATAATCAGGGACTGATATCGAAAATAATAATTCACAAAATATTGGATTTACAGGACAGATTGAAAACCATTTCGAAACCATTCTCATTTTCAAAACGATTTCGATTTTCAAAATATCCTGCAAGTATCAAATATCATACAAATATCACACAGTTTTCATTTTGGTTCCTTACCGAAAATATCACGCCAGCGACAAATATCATAGCTCTTGTGGTGGGCCATCTCATACATCTGAATCTCTTCATCAGTTGGATGAAGGATATCCATGAAAATATCTTTCAAATCAGACGTGTTGAAGAAGGAAGATACACCGTCTATAAATGTCTGGATCGACAAGCCACCAAATAGGCTGGTAAAGTGGATGCGGTCACATCCATTCATGATTGTTACACGGTCATCCTGCACTGAAATCCAGCTATCAATACCGAGGATCATCTCATTTGGTGTGCTTGCATGAACCAAAAGCTCTATAACCCTGCTGGTTGGGATGATGCTGTTGAGGTAATCTCTTTGCCACTCTGTCCACCCACGCTCCTGGAGACATCTACGTAACGGCATTTCGCACCCAAGCTCGTTGACGGCATCGCCAACAATGTAATCAAACTCATCAGATATCTCTGCTCTATCCATTTTGTTATCAAGGGATAAAATATCCTTTGCCATGTTGTCAGCACGACGAGCAACGTTGAGAAGACTCCATGTCAACCCTTCTACCTGGCGCTCAAGCGCTTCAACATACACCTGGTAATCAGAGACCTCAGAACTCTTTGCATAAGACTTAAGCTCTTCAAGCTCTGACTCTACCTTGCCTTTCTGTCTGTCAAAGTGTGTTTCATCATCCGGATCACCTGAGAACTCAAGGTAAGATAGCTCATGCTCTGTGCTCTCATAGATCTTTTTCAGGTCTGTTTCGATATCTGGGACATCAAAGCGCTTCTTATTGTGCGGGATGATCTGTGTGGTGTGAAATACTGTAGTCATCTAAAAGCTCCTGTAAGCTCTTCTGAGCGTTTTTAATCAAAGGCTGTACGTTCGCCTACCTTACATACTAAAAAGCCCGTAGAAGCGTTTCTACGCATCATACGGGCCATTCTGGTGTCAGATTTTACTGACCATGCTTCTGGCTCATCTGATATTTCATCCAAGCCATATTCATTTTGTGTTTTACATCGTATGTGATCGGCAAATTACCGAACAGGAAGTAGCTCAGATCATAAAGCTTCTCCCAAAATTTAAATATCAGCTTCTCTTTCATCCTCGATCTCCTTCAGTAGTCGTTTTGCTTTTGCAAAGAGGAATCCCCTGACTGAACCTCTTGGCGATGCATCGCACAATTCTTTCAGCATTTCATACAGCTTGGTTTCTTTATCTTTCATCTTACCCTCCGTTCTTCTCTATGCCAAGGATCATTCCCTGGAGTTGTTGTTTCATCGGGATAAGCGCTGGAAAGTCGTCTATCCATACATCCGGAACCCAACCAGCTTTTGCACAGACTGTAGCCTTTTGTACACCACCGCAGTAGATGATGTCAATGCCAAGTTTCTCAGCCCAGTATTCGATGTCTTCATTGCGATCCGTTTCGTGCCGGAAGGTAACAAACTTCACCGACCAACCAGACCCACGAGAACAGAACAGGTGGACAAATTCAGCCCACCGTTGTGGATCGAGAGTGAAGGTATCATCAAAGTCAAGCGCTATTCGCTTACTTTCAAATGGCTTCACATCGCCTCCGGATCTGCATTCTCACAACGATCCCACTTTCCGCACTTCTTATCCACGTAGTGTTCAAGCCGACGTTGAACTGTTTCTACGATTGCAGGCATATCATCCTCACGGGGATTAATGCAATCCTGGAGTTCAAGTAGGAAGGCCAGGTCGATTACACAGTTGATGACATCAGCGATCTCACCGATTGCAGGTTCATCACAACGCCAAGGTCGATTAAGCGCTCTTGACAGTTCACCCACTTCCTCTACGAGATTTTTAAATACTGAATCAACAGAACGGGCTTGCGCCCGAACTGAAGACTGGAGTACGCGTTCAGCGATTCCTGTCATTTAGACTCCTTATCGCAACGTTTGCACCAATCAAACCAGCACATCCGTCCACAATGTTTGCAAATGGGCCACATTACTTAGACCCCTTCTCTTCTTTTTCTTTCGCTGCCTGCTCTGCCTTAGCAGTAGCATCAAGCTCTTCGGTGTACTTCTTGATCTGAGCATCCAGATACTTGATCGTGCTGTCAGCCAGTTGCTGAGTGCGAGGTGACTCAACCACGTTCTGACCTACGTATGCTGCCAGCATCTTATACGCAGTCTCTTTCTGAGGCATGAAGTTAGCGTAAAGAATACCGATGAAGCAGATCACCATACCGAACACCGCAATGCGTCGTGGACCTTTGGTCACATCCTCGATCTGTGTGGGCTGTGAGTTAGCCGCAGTGTTTTGTGTAACCTTTGCAATAGTGCTTTGTTTCACATCATTATCTGTGTAGCGATTGTTTGGGAATTTGACCCGCACTGTCTTATCGTGGTTCCACACACTGATAATTTCTATTTCCGTGCCGACCGGATACCCGTTCCACGCACTTGTTAAGGTTAAGGTCTGTCCATCATAGAAAGACCAGCCAGTACCTTCTGTACGCTTCTCATGTTCATAGCATCGTTGGAATGCATACAGACCAACGAAAGCAACGCCAGAGATGAACATCAGGAAACCCCAACCGCCGTAAGTACCATCAGTGGTGAGTACATCAATGAGGTAAATCAGAAAAGGCCATGACATCAGTTATTCTCCTCTACGTAAATTTTTAGTTTCAATGCCGTTCTGTAAGTCCGACATCAATGATACTACAACACCCAAAAGCACTGTGTCAACTCTTTGGTCATAATATTTTGAATACTTATACTGATTCAAAACACGAACAATATTATCAACTTTAGCCTTTTGCCAAGCACGGTGTGCCAATTCTTTTGTTTCGAATCTCTTCCAAAGGATTTCTTTAGATGAGATCCCATCCTTTCCAAACACAACACCAGAACATCTCCCCACAAAAGGTTGGTTTTCTCTTCCAGATCTTACCACACCTAGAGGGAGACCGTTCTCACTATTCTGCACATAGAAAAGTTTGTTTATGTGTTGTGGTACAAAAACACACTTATCTGGACAATAGACCTTATTACCAACACACAAAATGTCTTTGTCGAGATGTAGTTCTTTCCAGTACGGTGTTTGTTTAGACACCCAAGAGGCGAAGTTTGAAAACGTCAGCCATTCTTCACACACAGACGCACCAGCGTATGCTTCGAATCTATCGGTGTATGCTCTTTCCAACATACCACACCATCTTTTGTAGATGGGACAAGTCTTCGAACCAGACCCATCGTTAACACCCACACCATAAACTTTCTTCACCACATGCCTCCGAGCACATTGCACTTCCACACACATCTGAAGTGTTTCGCTATCGCTCCATCACTTCCTCTTGAAACTAACTATACACCAACTAAACCATAGATCAAGTGTTTTTTATAAAAGATCTATGTTTTAGGTTTTATTTTCTTTATTGTATTAGTCTTTATTATATCGTAGGTCGTTTTTGTCACCCCTCCCCCTACGTTTTTGTCAGGGGTTGGTTACTTCTTAATCAGTTCATCCAAAGGGATGTAGAGGCTGGTTTTACCTGACCTTTCTACCACTTCGAGATACCCAAGCGCTTCCAGGTTCTTAAGTGATCTCTGAACACTTCGTGGGCTGATACTGATCGCCTCTGCGATGGTGCTGACCGACTCTACAAACTCTGCTCCTTTGCTCTGGAAAAACTGCCACCTGAACTTTATGTACAGATAGACCCGAAGGTCTGTTGGTGAGACCTCCGGATTTGAGAGTATGCCATAAGAACACAACACACTGAAAGACTTGGAAATTCTCATATTACTTGCTCCAGTTGGCCTCCGATGAACTCTTTGATGTAAGTCTTGACGTAATCATCATCAGCATCATTATGCCACATACGGATAACATTACCAGCCACAGCATAAAGCTCCCTCTCGAAAGAATCCAAACCAGGAAGAAAGCTCACCATAAATTTCTCCTCCTCTGTGATGTCAAGAGGGTTCATGGTAAGGTCTTCTGGTATGATGGTCTCCCATTGCTTGTCCATAAGCCTTGAAATACGCATAGCTTTACGGTTACCCGTGATCCGGTATTCAACCAAACCTTGTGGGAAAACACCCGCCGTTCGCGGGTCTGTGTACCATATGCGTAATGAACACCCTGAGTACATGAGGTCAAGCTCAAACCCAGGGCTTTTTACCTTGATTTTATTTTGAGTGCTCATCTAAATCTACCGCCCTTCCAAAAGGTGCTTTCCAATCAGGTCGACCACCACAAATTACCCACAGGGTGTCGTATTTCCTGCCCCACTCCTGACCTTTTTTGTTGTTCAGGTCCTCAATATACCCATCTGTGAACATAATAAGCTGTTCTGCCTTTGGGATATGCTCATCAATGTACTCAAAAGCACAAGAAGCCCATGTTCCGCCTGTGGATGATACCTTATAATTCAGCATATCCTTCAGGTTATCCTGGGTGTACACCATCACGTCACCGACTTTTGTTGACCAGCAGAACAATGTAACACGGAATGTTGGGTAAAGTGTACACAATCCGATGATCTCGTTAAAGATTCGTGTCAATGTTGTTTGAGAAATAGAACCTGACACATCAAAACCGATAACAATATCAATGGTATTAGCCTTCTTTCTCCCTGGTAACACGATACTCTGACGGTTACTTAGCGCTCCGAACTGTCTCATCGCGTGTGTGACAGAGCCAGATCGACGTGATGGGCGACGATACGACAGGTGCGACTTGATTCGAGAGATCATCTTTTGCTTGATAATGTCAAGATAGTTGATGTGTGGCTTAGAAAATCTCGCTACAAGCTCACGGGCCTCTTTCGGTCCTTCACCACCACAGGCTTTCAATGCTGCATCAATAAGGCCAGCACTCCAAATAAAGCTTTCTTCCTCTTCGATAGGTGAGAATGTCGGCTGCGGGTCTGTGTATCCAAGGATGTCGCGATCTGGATCGTAATCCCCCATATGCACATCCAGGGATTTCTTATCCGCTTTACCATTCTTCGCCATGTAACTGTAGATCTGCTCAGAAGTCATCCCGTGGAACTTGAAGTCACAGTAGCAATATGCCAGGAACCCGAACTCAGCATTCTTGTTGAACACTGTCTGTTTGGACGATGGGAACCAGCACATTTTTGCTTTCCCTGGCCCGAACTCACTAACCACCAGGTCTGTGTTGATATATTCATCAGCGGCGGCGTTAAAAAGTTTCCCGTCAAAGGCTTTGCCACGAGACATATGATCGTTAGTAATGTGACGTGTTTCATGAGCAAAGATGAAAACAATCTCGCGAGGCGTTTTCTTGCGATAAAACACTTCAACAAACTCTTTTTCATACTTTTTACGCTCTGGCGACCAGTCGGTACGACCATCAATACGTTCGAAGACTTTCTTCTTCCTCTCAGGCGGCATACCCATGATGAACTCAGGGTTGTAATAGATGTTGCGGTGGTCTGTTGCTGCCGTTGAACACCAGCGCCAGTCAGCGATGAGAGGCATCGAACTCAACAGAGTACCATAGAAAGGACGGTACTGTATCAGTGCGATACGTGCAGCCTGAATAGCTTTCAGGGCATCGTCCTTAAGTGCTTTAATCATCTCAGCTTCTTCAGCGTACATTTTTCTCTCCAAAATAAAAAAGGCCATCTAATGATGACCTCAGTATACACTTTTGCAATCAGGATGCAAGAACTAATTCGTGTGCTGGAACAAAAGTATTCCCACCCTGGATTCTGAAAGCCCACACCAGTGATGGGTACGGGTTTATCGGGTGCGGCGGCACAGCAAACAGCACAACCGCGTCTAGCTCACCACCGATCTCCTCGTTGGTAGCCCATATCACCTTATCCCCTACACGAAAAGGAGGAATAAAACCTCGGTCCAGCATCTTTTTCTCTGGGGCCGATGCCGGACGACCCAGGATTTCTTCGTACATTATACCACCTTGTTGAGCATCGCAGCAACTTTAGGAAGGCTCATGCCTGTCTGGATGATCAGTTGAGTCATCGCAGTTTCCATTTTCTTGGACACAATGACGAAGTTGTCTTTGGCAAAGCCAATTTTCATATCCATGATTAGGATTGCCTTAGGCTCACTCGACAGTTTCTCGCCAGTCATTGAGCAGGTGTTGCGAATATACTTCGCTTTGAACTGTGCATAGGTCACAGAAACGTTCATACCAGCATCAGAGAAGGTCTTACAGTAGTTGGCATATGCCAGTGCAACTGCAACATCATCCGGAAGCTTCTGCTTTTCTTCTACTGGTGCGGTGGTTTCTTCTGCCATAGGCGGTTGTTTGTGGAAATGTTCTTCAGCAAGTTCCATTGCAGAAGACGCGGTGCGCTCTTTAGGCTCTGGGTAACGTGAGAAACTCTCTGCAACAACAGGTTTTTCTACAACTTCGGAAGTATCTACTGGCATTTCTTTCTCCTCTTGTGGAATATATTTAGTTTTCAGCATTTCCATGTGGTCTTTCGACATGTTCAGCATCATTGCCTGAACAATTTCACGATCAAGTGGTTCAATTATAGTGATTGCAGTCTTCTTGTCAACCAAACAATCTTTTAACTCGTTGGCACGACGCATAACAACACACACATTGCCACGAACGTAGCCTTTCTTGTCGTCGATACGCTCAACCGTTGGGTATCGTGGGTTGTATGTCGCGACAGTTCCCATGTGGAATGGGAGGTTAGTATAGTCACAATTCCCCATACCCAGCAACTTCTTACCCATCATCAGCCAGTCGTTAAGGTCCAGCGTGAAGCTGATGCCACGCTTCTCCGCGTTCTGGCGCTTTCTTTTCATACGCTCTGTGAGACTATTTATTTCTCCTGTGGAGAATTCTTTTTTCCAATCCATCTTTTACTCCTGGGTTGTTCCCGTACTTGTGGGATGAATTATCTTACTCCTGAGATGTTGTGTCAACACTTGATTTCAAATTTTTTACAGTGTACACTCTGTGAACAAATTAGAGGAGGAGTTATGAATCAAAAGATAAACTGGGACCTACTAAAAGCGGTGACGCTGGGGCCTGAGGTGAATCCAGAATGGTTCGCTCAGCAATATTCAACAGCCATTATGGACGATAAGATCAGAGAATACAGTGCAATGGTAGATCGCCACCAAGAAGCAGCGGGTCGTGGTCAAGACAATCCAATCGTTGAACTCGCTTATACGTTTTCACGTCGATTTTACAAGGATTCTGTCCTGCGTGATTACGGAACAAACACCATCCGGTTCATGTATGACGATGTTGACCCAATTGAGCTTCGGGAAATTGGCTCCCTCGAAGGGAGATGGAGAGATATGAGCGCAGGTAGTCAATTCCTTGAAGTTTTGATGCGTGATGCAGGCTTAGACACCACATGGCGTTCTCAAGAGTACAGGACAAGCGAGATGGCCCAGGTTGTTTCAGAGTTGTTGCATAAGTTGTTCTTAGGATATCCCATCCGTTTTTCGACTTCTACGCACTCATTCCTTGAAAAATATCGCTGGACTAACCACCCATATGAGAGCAAATTGAACTTCGTAACAATTGCTTCCGCAGGATATATGGTTGTAGCCTACGATGACGATAAGACAAGAAGCGTCATAGGTGATTCACGGCTCTTCCATTATCTTCGTAGCAGTGGCTTTTGCATGTTCTTCCTGAAAAAAGAGTCGACCCAGGATAAAGAGATGCTTATGATCGCCACACACAGGAAAATGGGAAGGATTTACAAGTACCCTATCCGTGACAAAGAGTTCTCAGCGATGATGGTCGGCAAGGAATGGACAGAGTCAGAGAGAATGATGGCTGAAATGGTCGGATTTAAAGACCAAATGTGGCTTGACTCTAAGGAAATAGGGCATATAATGAACATACCAACACTAAAACCAGAGGAAATTGAAAAGTGGAGAGAAGCATACCTGTTTTAAGTCCGGCCCAGGAACTGGCGCTGGCGATCAAAATTGCAGCAGAAGGTCACCTGAATCAGAAAGATAAGGGTGGAAACCCGTATATTCTTCACCCGCTGAAGGTGATGCACTACCTGAAGACTGATGATTTTCAGCTTATGGCTATCGCCGCGCTTCATGATGTGGTTGAAGACACCGATGTTACCGCTGCGGATCTGGTCATGCTGGGCTTCTCGAATCGTGTGAAGGATGCTGTGGTCCTTCTGACGAAAACCCCTAATCAGACACCGGAAGAATATTTTAACCGCCTAGCCCAAAACTATGATGCGGTACGTGTGAAGCTTGCAGACCTGCGCCATAACTCTGATGTTCGTCGTCTGAAAGGGCTGACAGACAAGGATTTGTTGCGTGTTCGCAAGTATCACGACATGTATCTTCGTCTGACAAAGATGAAAGAACACCACGAAGCAATCAATATGTTGTCGCAACTTTAAAGGGGCCTGATAATGGAAATTAAATTTTTCCTTGCCATTTTCTTTATTATCGTTCTGTTTATGATAGTGATCCCTGTAGGGGTTGCGATGTGTCTCCATCACAAATACGGTCCAAGCCTACCAGGAAAGGTCGCAGCGGTTTTTATTCTTGTTATAGTAGGATACTACACCCTGTTCTTCACTTATGCTGGCGATATGGTTCCAGAAAGCTGGAAACCGAGAGCAGAACAGGTGTATAAGTGTGAATGGAAGACTGTGTACGTGGAAAAACAACTATGAACCTCTTGACACTGCTCCGCACAAACAAGTATACTCAGAAACAGATGGGGTTCCTGCTAGGAATCCCCTCGTGGAAAGTAAGTAAGCTCGTTCTCAAACTTGAGAGTCGTGGCTATATACAGGTTAATCGTAGATACAAATTGAGTGGTCCAGTGTCAAGACCTTTTTTGATTTACGATCAGAATCTTTACAAAGTGACTCTATACAGGAGCAAAGAATGTCCAGAAATCAAGGGTACACCCACAAAGGAACAGTCCAGAAGCCGCGACTCGGCTGGGCGTGGACTGAGAAACTTCGCGAAACACCTCGTTACTGGTTGTCTTACCAGCATTCGGAGACCGGAAAGGTAGTGAAGTATCGTAAGACGGACGGTAAAGTTGTGGGTGGTGAAGACTACCTTGATCTCGAATCCATTAAGGAGCTTTGATATGAGCAAGACAAGCAAACAGCTTTATGAAGAACACATTGAGAAAGGCACACCCGTTGAAAATATCCTCAGGGTCATGGTAAACAGGGCAGACCGTTATCAAGGCTATTACAACGAAATGAAAAATCGTGCGAAGGTCTACGAAAAGAAATATGATGATCTGCTTCGTAGTTCTGGACGGATTATCACTGTTCAGGTTGATCATATAGCACAGGACAACTGGGTGTCATACACCTGGTACAAACACAACAAATATCGCTGGAACGGCAAATGCTGGCACAAAACCGATGATAAGGGGCCGCATTACAATGCAAGACACTATCAGGGGAAATTTACTGTAGACATTCTTCTTTCAGAAGAAGATATGCCGGAAGTTTTCATTGGTAAATGCACGGGCAGCGTGTTCGGAGAGAAGGTGATCACAGCCAAAGGGCATATGATCGGGTATGGTGATGAATTTGAATTGAGGAAAATAACCAATGGCTAACTGGAAAACACGGTTTGACATGCGTGATGTATGGGGTCAACGAAACGGTGAGTGTGGTCCGGAGGAATGGACCGACAAAACCGTTCATGAGTTGGCGAAAGACATTGCTCGCCGCATAAAGCGTAAGTGGCCTGAGCACATGATCGATGGTCATAACTGGGACCCGCGACTGACAGAAATCTACGACTGGTTTGTGTCAGTACCGACACTGAAAGATCATCGCGAAATGCTATCGCGCCTGATTGCAAATGAAAACGTCAGTGATGATGAGATCTGCGATCTTTCAAACAACACACCTATGAAAGAGTTCAATGATGCAATGGACCTCTTCTACGACTGGTGTGATAGTAACCTAGTCTGGGTGGAAAAGTGAAAGCGTTAGATTTTTCAAACGGGGCTGAAGTCTGTATGCCCCGCCATCGGTTAACTCGTCGTGCATGGTATGCAGTCTTTGGCGCTCAAAAGCTTGAGCCTGACGAAAAAATGTTCTCTGCTGACCTTGCAACGAGGATTCATACCCTATACAATGACATTGCCCCTGAAGAAATTGAGGGTGTAATCACAAACTATCTCGAAGAAAGGAGACAAATGAATGTCGAGTCGTAATATTTTCGCTGAGCATCACATCACCCTGCGTGATTTACCGGAGGAGATCCGCTTTTGTCAGCGACACAAGCACTCCCTGATGATCTTGGGTGGTGCTGGCCTTGGTAAGTCTGCATCCATTAAGCAATGTGCCGATATGCTATTCGGACAACGCTCTGACAACATGGTGGATTTTCGTCTTGCTGACAAAGAACCATCTGATGCCAGTGGTGTACAGATCCCAGTAACAGATGATAACGGTGAGACTCGCACTGTCTACGCTATCCCTGACTTCTGGCCTCGCGATCCTAACTGGGAAGGTATTATTTTCCTGGACGAACTGCTCCATGCCGAGCCATACTTGCAGAAACTTGCCTTCCAGATCATGCTTGATCGTAAGATTGGTACGTATACCTTCCCTGAAGGTGCTGTAATGGTTGGTGCTGGTAACCGATCTGGTGATGGTACTTCTGTGTTCATGATGGAAGCGCCGCTGGCTAACCGTATGGTTATTGTGGAACTGATTTATGACACAAGTGTGTTCATTCAGGACTTTGCAATGTTGAACGATGTTCACCCGTCCGTTATCGGTTACCTGAGCGTAAACGTTGGTGATATTGAGAACTATGAAGCAATGGCAGAGATCAACTGTCCATCGTTCGCAACGCCACGCACCTGGGTTACTGCCAGTAACATCCTGTGGGATTACGATAAAGGGCTGCTGAGTGCTCGTCTGGCGCAGACAAACCTTCAGGGTTGTATCGGTACGACGCTGGCTAAACAGCTTTGGGCTTACCACACACGTATCGCTAACCTGACTCCTATTGAGGATATCATGAGCGGTAAGGTGACGAAACACACAGGGACTTCAACTACCGATGTGTTGTGGATGTACGGCTCCCAAGGGAATATTTGGTTGCGTAAAGCTATTGCTAACAAGGATAACTCTGACGACCAGATCATCACCTTCTCTGCGAACTTCCTGATGTATATGCACAGCAACTTCAAAGATATGAATAAGGACTTTGTAAGTTCGATCTTCATGTCCTTCTTGGTTGAGAATGCATACGGGAAAGCGTTGCTGATGGATGGCACACGCGAGAAACTCCCTGCCAAGCTGCTTCAAAAATGTCCTATCGTGATGGAAATCATCACTGAGTATCGTGCTGACTACGCGAAGGCAGTTGAAGAAATCGTAGGAAAAGTAAATTAATTATTGACAGCCTCTTCGGAGGCTGTTAATCTTTGCACATACCAAACAGAACGAGGATAAACTCAAATGCAAATTACTGAAACCCTGAACGACCAGCAACGCTTGATGTCTTTGGCACACAAAGAAGCTCTGCAACAGACCTTCCCGATCTTCAACGAACTGACTACAGGCGGTTACGAGGTCGAGTTCTATTATGTTGATGGTTTTGGTGGGTTGACCATCGTTCCAAGTGTGAAGCGTATTCGCGTCAAGGCTAACCAGGAAGCGCTGTCTGACGTTGACTACTGCTCTAAACTGGCACACAAAGTTCGTCAGTCCTTTGAATCTCGCCTGACGAATCCGAAATTCCTGTCAGGTCAGAAGATCTCCAGTGCATTCAAAAACAAGAAAGGGAAATACCGTGTCTAAGTTAACCTGGAAACAAGCACAGCAGGCTATGCGTGAAGGTAAACGTGTTCGTAACGTACATTTTACTTCCGACGAGTGGTTTGAGTGGCGCGATGGGGCCATCCGTTGTGAAATGGGTTATGATATGACCCGCTGGTATCGTGGTGAGGCGTGGCAGGACGAAGGTTGGAGTGTGATCGAATGATCTACAAAAATCAATTCCGAAACATCTGGCGCAAGTTTGTCAACGGGAAAGGCTATGTGTCTGGTGACCAAGGCCTTACCTGGACAGAGAGCGGTGCTCCTGAAGACCTGATCAAACGCTTACCTTATTATGTGGAGAGCAAAGCATGACAACAAAGTGGATCGAGACCCCCAATGGCGTTGATGATATCCCAGTCGGGGACTGGTGTGTAGTAATGAAGGATGGGAAACCAGGTTATTGCGAGGCTCGTAAAGGCAGTAACTGCATTCATTACATCATTAACGGGCATTTCTATTTCGATATGGAACCTGTCGTTGCGTATTGTAAATTCCCAATTTGGCTTTAGGAGAGAAAGCATGAGTCGTAGACCTGGTTTCGGCTATATATACATCATTGATAAAGAAGGTGATGATCGCCTTGTGCGTCTTGGTTCTCTCGATATCGACTACGTGAAGGATCAGTATGGTCCTGATGCAAAGAACTGCCATATCCGTGAAGATAGTGGCTTCTGCCAGTCTTCATGGACAGCGGGTGAATCTGCTGGAGCGATTCTGGCTAAAATCTCCGAGCACGATAAAGAGTATGTCCATTTTGTTCGTGACTTTGCTCAACGTAACCACATTGTTCTCATGAAGGGGGAGTTATGGTAGAATTTAGACCTGTTCCGGATTATGCAGATGTTATGTCAGCGGAAGATTGGTCAAACTGTGTAAGGGTCGGTGCATTTATTCCCGATGATGGTGATGGGTACTGGTGCAAAAACGGTATTTACGAATCCAATGTCAGTTGCTGGAAGCCGAAGCCGGAGTGGGCCACCCATGTTGCGTGGTACAATCGCTGATGGCTAAGTTTAAATTCCAAAAATCCGAACTAAATGAGCGTTGGTGGCTTGACACGGCTACCTGTGTTGTGGGAGGATACACCTACAAAGGGCATCGAGTGTTCGTTGTCTGTGCTAAAACCAAAGCAGAAGCTCGTGAGAGCATGACTGCTTTCATTGAGAGGAGTTGTGCATGAAAGTCAAAATGACGAAACACTACAGCGCCCATCCCGAAGAGCCACGCCCAGGTGATGTTCTTGAAGTGGTGAGTGAGAAATATAATGGCTCTTTCCTTGACCACTATATGTGTGAGTGGAAGGGGATGGATATCGTTGTCTATCCTGATGAATGTGAGGAAGTATAATGACGATTCTTGATGATTCAAAACCGAAACAGGTATCAATTCTGACAATTGTTGGGCGAGTTGCAACATTTTCATGTGACGACTTTGATATAGAGATCATTGGCGAACATCACGTCATCACAATGAAGGTTCCTGACCCAGGTGGTTATAAAAAGGTCAAGGCTCAATATCTTATCGAGCCTATCATGAGCATACTGAAAGAGGATTACTAATGAGCTTTAAATACAAAGTTGGTGATCTGATCGAAGCCGTCAAGAACGGCGAGGTGAATGTGTTCGGGCATGGCTGCAACTGTTTTTGCACGATGGGTAGCGGTATCGCCCCACTGATCAAAGAAGCGTTCCCGAAAATGTATGCTGCGGATCTGAAGACCGAGAAGGGGGATAAGGCCAAGCTGGGGACCTTCACTGTGGCCTTCATGAAGGACGGATCTCTCGCTGGATTTAATCTGTATTCACAATATGGCTATAATCGCCGTAAACAGGGCCTCAGGGACCTCGATTACAATGCCCTGTATGATTCGCTGGATCAGATGAAGAAGGCCTTACAGGGCTTTACAGACGGTTCTATGGCTGACTACAAAATTGGCTTCCCAAAAATCGGTGCTGGTCTTGCAGGCGGCGACTGGAATGTCATCGAAGCGATGATCAAGTCCGTGTTCTTCGATTGTGATGTCACTATCTACATCCTTCCGGAAAAAAAGTGATGATTGAACTAAAAGATGGTATGGTTGCACATACTAAAAAGATCGACCTTCATGTCGGTAATACGGTGTTCACCTATAACGCCCCTCGTGGTCAGAGCTTTGCTGTCCTGCTCCTTGGTGCAGAGAAGCCAAGTGGTGACGGTACTGGTATCCAGATCGATGAGTGGTTGAAGAATCGCGGATGGAAACTGGAGGACTAATGTACTACAAGCATAAGAAAGCTGTTGACAAACGCGTCATATACGCTATTCTGGACACTGAAGATAACACCTTCTGGTTTTCTGGGATGAATCGTGTAGCGTATTCGTCTGCTGGGATTGCTAAAACAGCATTTTCCACCAGTTCAAAGAATCCGTTGCGTTGCAAGTACGACGAGCAGACCCGCTTCAAGATTGTTTGTTTGTCGATTTCAGAGGCCGAAGAGGGTCTTGATTTTACTGTTGATTTTGAAGGAGAGAAAGAATGACTATGAGTAAATCTGAAACTGGCTTGGCACAGACTGTGCAAGAAACAACATATATTGGCGGCAAGAGTTACGCTGGCGTTATTGTCAATGCTCGGCCTTTCGTAGAAGTATGGCCTCGTTGCATCTGTGGTTTCCTGGCAGGGCGAGACCACCACGACCGTGGTTTTGACAATGGCCCTATTCGTACTTCCACAGTACAAAACCTGCTGTTTGAGAACGGCAAGGTATACGCGATTACGATGAACAGCGCTTACTGTCTGGAGTCTGTAAACTTGGCGATGTTCCTCAGCACCCCAGGTTGGTTTGATGACGTTGATAATCTGATCACACAGGCAGTTGGAACTAAAAAGGAGTCTAAAATTGACTAAACCTATTAAATACCCAAGCACCAACCAGTTCCGCCAGGTTATTAAAGCGATTCATGATCGCCTGACCTTTGATGGTATTGACGAAAATGGCAACATCAAGCGTAAGGTGGTTGCGCCTGATCAGTATCTGATCCCGTACATCGGTACGGTGAAGATCCACGGGACCAATGGAAGCATTGTTTTCCACTCCGAAGATGAGGTTGTTTTCCAGTCCAAAGAACGTATCGTTCAGGTTGGGGACGACAACAACGGCTTCGCTGCGTTCATGGTGCGTAAAGACACCAAAGAGCTTCTGGAGCAGGTTAAGTACCTGTGCGAGTGCAACGGCACACCATTCTCTTTCCCAGTCGAGATCGCTGGTGAGTGGGCTGGTCGCGGTATCCAGAAAGGCGTTGCTGTAAGTGAAGTTGAGCCGTTCTTCACGATCTTCCGTGTTGCAGTTGGGCGCAATGAAGAGGGGAATTCCCTGAACTGGATGCCACCAAACTTCCAGTACGGAATCGGTCTGCCAGAACAACGGATCTTCAGTGTTCTTGACTTTGGTTTCTGGTCTGTGAACATCCCGTTCAACGAGCCTGAGCAGGTCCAGAACGATCTGACTACGCTGACAATGCAAGTAGAAGCCAAATGCCCTGTTGGTCGACATTTCGGTGTTGAGGGTGTTGGTGAAGGCATCGTGTGGTCTCCTCTGCAACCAGAACTGGCTAAAGACTCCGGTCTGTGGTTCAAGGTAAAGGGTGAGAAACACTCTGTGTCTAAAGTTAAGACTCTGGCTGAAGTTGATCCGGTACGTCTTCAGAACATGCGTGAGTTCGTTGACTACGCTGTGACTGAGAACCGCCTTGAGCAGGGTCTTGGTGAAGTTGGCCTTGATCAGTCCAAGATTGGTGAGTTCATTGCATGGGTTAGTCGTGACATCAACAAGGAAGAAGGTGATGTTCTGGAAGCTAACTCCCTGACCATGAAGGATGTTGCGAAGTTCATCAGCAATAAATCTCGTGGCTGGTACATGCAGAAACTGAACGAGAGTCCACTGTAATGGCGCTGATCGTATGCACCTCACGGCCTGTTAAGGACAGGCCAGTGAAGTCTGAGGTTGATACTCTTATCTTCGAAGATGAAGAAATGGGTAGACAATACGTAGATGAGCATGGTACATTTGTCTTCTCAGTTCAAAAAGCGAGGATTGTTCATGCAACAGACAGAGCCGAAGTTCGAAGTTAACCATTTTGTTCGTGATAAGCACACTGGCATGGTTATGAGGATCACCGATATCCAATGGCAGGACGGTTGGTGTTATTCTTTCGATATGTTGGGGTGGCGGCTGTACCCAGAAGAGGACTTAGAACCAATTGCTCCGATGCGTGGTTAAGCTTAAGGATTTATTAAGAGGAGAAAGTATGGTAAAATCGAATGTTATTACCATTAATGGCAAGATTCTTAATGGTAGTATTGTTGCTGGTGATGTCCATATCTCGTCCGATGGAGATAATATTCTCCTGAACGGTCAGATCATCCACACCACACAAGAAAAGAACATCACTGTCGTGATTAACGGTGACACTAAGTCTGTCAGTACGGTCTCTGGCGATGTCAACGTGTATGGTACGGTGGCTGGTAATATCAAAACCACCTCTGGTGATGTTCATGTTGAAAACGGCGCACTGGGTGACGTTACCACAGTGTCCGGAGATGTACGTGCAAAAACAATAGAAGGCAATGTAAAAACTGTCTCAGGCGATATCTCCCGCCGTTAATTGATAGCCCCTCCCCTGGGGCTTTTTAATTTGGAGCGTAATTTGAAAGTAAAAAATCTGATCCTGGCAACCGCCTGTGTGTTTTCTCTAGCCACCACGCCTGTACTGGCTAAAGACAACGCAAAGAAGCCCAAGGTGATTCATCTCTGCAAAAAAGATGACTCAGCGGTAAATATCTTGGCATGTAATATGTATCGTGAAGCCCGTGGTGAGAGCGACTCTGGGATGATGTCTATCGCCTTTGTTACTCTGAATCGCAAGGACAACGATAAGTTCCCCCAAACCGTAAAGAAGATCGTATACCAGTCCGGACAATTCTCCTGGACATCCGGTAGTTCTTCCTTCAAAGTGTATGAAAAGGAACGTTGGGAAAAGGCAAAAGAGTTCGCTGCTTTCCTGATCAAGGTCCACACCACCAACAAAATTGTTTACGATGCCCTTGACATCACTAAGGGTTCTACGTACTATCACTCAAAGAAGGTTAAGCCTTACTGGACGAAAGTTATGATTCGTACCGTCAGGATTGATAACCACATTTTCTACAAAGAGAAGCCTGAATCCCAGGGAGCCTGAACTTATGAAGAGTATTTTGCTGCTTTGTGTTTGCATTATCCCGTATCTTGTGATACTGTTTCTTACTCATTGGATGTTCTGGGAGCAAGTGTCGGGGGCATACGCCCTTGGACTACTGGCAGGCATCTTCATAGTGCGGAAAGCTCGCAAAAGAAACCCGATAAATAACTGCAAATAGAGGAGAAACGGATGATTATCCAACGTGCCGAAGAAAAGGTCCAAGTATCAGGTAGCGTACAACGTTACCAGGCGGGGATCGCAATCAATGCTGAGACATTCAGCATCCTTATCGACGGTATCTACAACGACAAAGTTTTGGCTGCGGTTCGTGAGCCGTTGTTCAATGCTGTAGACTCACACACAGAGGCAGGATGCCGTGAGAAGCCGATCATCATCCATTCTCCGTCTGACCTTGAACCGTGGTACTCGGTGCGGGACCGTGGTCTGGGGATGGATTTTAACATGGTCACACAGACTTTCATGATGCTTGGATCTTCAACCAAGCGTGAGTCTAACGAGTTGATCGGGGCAAAAGGAATTGGCTCCAAAGCTCCGTTCACAGTTACTGACATGTTTACAGTGACCTCTGTGAAGGACGGTATTAAAACCGTTTACTCCGTGCATAAAAACGAGGGTATTCCTGAAGTTGTTCCCTTGCACGAGTCAGAGACTGACGAGGAAAACGGTGTCGAGATCAAGTTCAACGTCGATCCTTCTGAGACCACCAAATAACGCCAAGCGATTGTAAAGTGCTTGCGTTATGCGAAGTTCCCATACGAGATCAATGATCCGTTTGTTACTTCAGAAATTAACGACCGCACATACCCGATCCAGTATCGTTATGAGGACAAAGATACAGGTTGGATTCTGGAGATGTACGGCTCTGTTTCAAGAAACGCCGACAGTGTTGTGGTGATGGGGCAACAGCCTTACCTGTCAAACTTCCTATCCACTAACAAAGAGTGGCCTATGATGATGGTGTCCATTCCTATCGGGGATTGTGACGTAAACCCAGGTCGTGAATGGACCATCGAAGGCAAGAATGATCGCGGATTCCGTGACCGTCTTGAACAGTTTGTAAACCAGGCTATTGAAAAGCGTGGTGAAGAGGTGGTTAAAGAGCTTCAGTGCCTCACCACTTTGAAAGAAGTTCTTGACTATATGAAACGTGTCGGCGGTTATTTCTCTAACCGATTCGGTTCTGGTTTCATCGCAGATAAGTTCAAAGAGCATTTCGGGACGTTTAAAATTGAGAACTGCATCAGCTTTGGTGGAAAAGGCAGTAAACGTCTGAAAGACCAAAACTATGGTTACTCTGAGCTTATGAACGGTTATCCTCTGGTTTATGATGACGACCATAAGTGCCTTCGTTCCAAGTGCCAATGGTTGTCTGAAAAAAGGGATATGCGTGTATTTGTTACGGAACTCCCTGAGGCTTTAGATATTCTCGAAGATCCTTTCTTTGATGGGATGGTCTTTAAATTGTCAGACCTTGAGAAGCGTCCGGTTGAGAAAAGCGATAAAAAATATGGTGGATACGGCCTGTATGAGCCTGGTCACGCTGTTTGGATTATCGAGCAAGACGGTTCAGTCCAGAAAACAAGGATTTCCCGTGCTCAGTTTGATGACATTGACGCTGCCATGATTTATAGTGGGGGCCAGGTGAAAGGCGACTGCCCTCTTGGATCTGTTTCTTCACTGACTACTCGTTACACACAGTCTGAAACCTTCCTGAAGGAACTTGGTGTTGAAGGTAAGCTTTACATTGTTCCTCTGAACCGTGCGAACTGGTTGCCTGAAGGAACGCGATTCGTTGGTCGTGATGACCTGTATGAGCTTGCAAAAACAAACCTCATGGAGTATCATCTGCGTCAGTTGACAGACACCCACGAATACAAGCAGATGGTTAATAATCTTGCTGTGTTTGGTGTTGTAGTGCAAAAAGATCCTGAGTATGTGACGAAAGTAAGAATGTCTTATTCGCTTTCTAATATTCAAGGCTACTTCAAAATTGAAGGAAAGGCTGAGAGGATCGTCAAGGCGCGTCTACGTATCGGGAAAAAGCTGCTTGCTGCTAAAAAGGCAAAGTATCCTCTCCTGAAGTATATTGACCTGAAGCATTTTAACTCGCCAGAAATGGTTGAGTATAGACAACTTATTGATAGCAAAGGAGAAAATAAATGAGTAATCTTTTTCAATCACGTAGCAAGGCTCGTGAGTACGCATCCCTGAACGGTATGAAAGTCGTTGACCGTGGTGTATCCCCTGCGGTCATGGCGACAGGACGTTGGATGGTTGTACCAAAAGACAGCCAAGGGGCTTCCAAGCCCCCTGAAGTTGACATGAGCTTCACCTCTGAGGCTGTTCCTGCTCAGTCTTCTATGTTCTTTGCGAGTCGTGGTGAGGCCCGTGACTTTGCAAAAGGCAAAAAGAACGCTAAGATCATTGATCATGCTCAGGGTCCTCATGGGGTAAACTACGGTGTGGTTAAAGACCTTGGCAAGCAGGGTAAGCGCTGGGAAGTCACTTTCGAAGTTACCGACCTCCACATCGAGGCAACTGTGACTCTGTTGCCTGAACCGCACAAGGTTCCTGTGAATGTGGTTGTTCAAGAATCTGAGCCAAAAACATATTTCGATGAAGAAGTTGTTGAGGCCTCTGAGGAAGACCGGAAAGTATATAAAGGGATCGCTGACAACTATCACCAAGAAGTTGAGGGGCAGAAAGAGCCTGTAGTCATTATGACCCCTGGTAACGTCTGTATCTCCATGCCAACTGGTCATCAGTACACGATCAACCGTGACAACGAGATCTTCCCTGACGTAGGTCTGTTACTGATTGAGGGAGATATTCAAGGTGCAATCGAACTGATTTGTGCAGGTCAAGAGTTCAAGGCAGAAAAGGTTATTGACCTCGGACCAGACCTGAAACTACTGGACGGTGTTCTGTACTGGCACGGACAGAAGCAAGAGACCACCCTTGCAAAACGTATCCTAAATGATATCGAGAATGACACTTTCGATGATCGATACGTTAAGTTTATGCAAAAGCTGATGCATAACCCGTCTTACGCCTCTGTGAAGATGCTGTATGACTTTATCCAGCACAATGACCTGGAAATTCTTGAAAACGGCGACGTTAAGGCGTATAAGAAGATCAAGAATGGTGACGATGGTCCACGCGATACGTGGACTGGTAAAGTACCTAACTACAAAGGCCAGATTATCTCTATGCCACGAAACATGGTGGAAGATAACCCAAGCCGCACATGTAGCCAGGGGCTTCATATCGCAGCGCGTAATTATGCAGGCGGGTTCGCTGGGAACAACTTGATCGAGGTTGCTGTTAACCCTGCGGATGTTGTGAGTGTTCCTTACGACTACAACCAGCAGAAGTGTCGTTGCTGCCGTTATGAGGTCTTAACGGGTATTGACAAGCCTGTTGGCGCACCTGATATCCTGGTGGTCGGTGCTGCGGGTGAGATCCTTGAGCAAATCTACCTGGAAGAAGAAACTAAGGAGGATTGATGTCTGATTTTGGCGTTGGCGTGGAAGCCGCGCTCGGAGCAGTTATGTCGGGTCAGAACGTCTTTGTGACTGGCCCAGGTGGGAGTGGCAAGAGCCACACCATTGAAACCATCCAGGGCCTGTACGCAGGCTCAGTTTTAACAGTAGCCCCTACGGGGGTTGCTGCACTTAACGTAGATGGTATGACTGCACACCGTGCGTTTGGCCTCTCTATGGGAGTGTCAACGAAAAAAGACGTAGAGGACATGAAGCCAAAGGTTAAGCGTCTTCTGAAGAGCAAGGCCTTGAAAATCATCATTATTGATGAGATCAGTATGTTCCGGTCTGACAAGCTTTGGGAAATGGATATGAAGTGCCGTGCAGCACGTAAGAAACCCAATGTGCCTTTCGGTGGCTTACAGATCTGTATGTTCGGGGACTTCTTCCAGAACCCACCTGTGCTGAAGGAAGAAGAAAAAGAAAGTTATTTCATGTTCCATCAAACGGAATTGTGTTGTTTTTCAGATACATGGAAAGAGCTTGATCCTTATCCAGTGTTACTTGAGAAGGTCTTCCGTCAGAACAGTGTTCACTTTTCCACCATGCTGAATTGCCTGCGTCGTGGGGATCGTATTGATGATATTGTTTCCTTCATGAATACTCACTGCTTCCAGAACGGGGAACCTTTGGATGCAATCACCTTAACCTCAACCAATGCCCTGGCAGATCGCCTGAACAAAAAACGCTTTGACCAGATCCCTGGTATGCCAACGGTATACGAAGCGAAGAAGAAAGGTGAATTCAATCAGAAGCCTGTTCCTGATATGCTCCCACTCAAAGAAGGTGCTCATGTCATGATCACGGTGAATGAGCCTGTACCTGTGACTGAGAGTCGCGATCCGGAATACGTTAACGGATCTCGTGGTGTGCTGATTGAGCTTGGCCTTGAGTCTGTTAAGGTCCGTCTTGACGATGGTAAGGTTGTGGATGTCAATATGTATACGTGGGAGAACGTAGAGTACAACCCTATTAAGGTGAAACACTCGGACGGGACCACGACAGAAGAGCTTGAAAAGGTCGTTGCTGGGACGTACAAAGCCATGCCTATACGTCTGGGTTGGGCTGTGACGATTCATAAGGCTCAGGGCTTGACATTGCCAGAACTTAATATAGACTTTGGGTATGGCGCATTTGCACCTGGTATGGCATACGTTGCCTTCAGCCGTGCAACAAGTGCAAAAGGTTTAAGACTCTTGCGTAAAGTGAAAGAATCAGATATTATCGTTGATAAACGTATCGTAAGATTCTACGAAGAAACATTCCCTGGCAAATAGGAGACAAAATTATGGCATCATACTCACGCACCAAGCTCGTCGAGGAGTTCCAAGAAGAGCTTTATGCTTACAATTTGGTACGAAAACCTCTTGCAAGTATGGCAAAAGATACGACACATATCCAAATGGCATCGGTGGATGAGATGATGTCAGCATTTGGCTACGTTCCTCGGCGGTTACCTAACTATCCTGATGTGAAGGACGGTCGTTTCGGATACGTCTTGGCTTTCCCAGGTAAACGTGGGGACCGTCGATACACCTTTATGTCTTTTGAAAGTGCTGTTCGTTTACACAACAACAGTCTGGGATTCTTTAGCCGCAATCGCGCTTCAGACCTCTATAAGAGCATTGCCTTTGCTCGAAGTAATCGGATTGTGGAAAAGGTTGCACTCCAGAGGACAAATGGCGGCGGTCTTATTTCTCAGAAGCAATGGATTAAATTCCGTGATCGTGAGCAAACGAATGAATACTTTGGTATTCCTTTCGATGACGGACTTGTCCACAAGGAGGATGAATAATGTTTCCATCTGATGAAGACCAACATCCAGCGGCGGTTTTGTTCCGCCAACTTCGTGCGATAGAAAAAGATGATAATCTCACGGATGAGCAGAAAAAGATCATCGGTGAAGCCGCCCATATGGTGAATGCTCTTGATGTTCTGAACTTCTGTTGCCTTAAGGCTTGCAAAAACATTGGTTTCGTGTATGATCCGACTCTCCGAGATGGAGAGTTTGCTCAAGCCTTCTACTGGTTGCAGGAGAAAGGTGCTGAGGCACACAAGGCCGCAACTGCTGATAGCAAGTACAACCTGTTGATCGGCGTTGAGAAACGAATCGAGGACCTTTTCAGATTTTATCAGGAGAACAAAAATGCAGGTTGAAGATTTTACTGATCTGAGCAAGGTTTCCACAGAGAAACTACTAAAGCTTCGTGATGTCGCCCGTGACTATCACGATGAGATGCAGCAAGCAGAGGTTGAAGCGTGGAACCGCCTCAGTGATATCGAGAGCGAATTAAAGGAGCGAAAAAATGCTGAAAAAGCTGTTTAACTGGCTGTTTGCCAAAGAGGATGAAACGCCTAAGCAGACACAGGTACAGGTGTACGACTTCACCACTCGTGGTCCAGGTAACGATATTACCCTACGGGTGATCGGTGACGGTGAGTACGCCGAAGGGGTTGTATTCCTCGATATGGATACTAAAGCGCCCCAAGTTGGTGATTTTATTGTGGTTGATCTAAGTGACTCTAAGTCCACAGAAGATTTGACCGTTACCTTTGTGGTCGACACCACTGAGCGTGTGGCCCTTGGCATCACACAACTGACCATGTCCCGTTACGAGGCCGCTGAAAATGCTTGATAAACGCACACCGCACCAGTTACTTCAAGATATTGAGCGCCTGGCGAAGGATGCAACACAGGGACAATGGTGGATTGACTCTCACGGTCACTCTATGGTTGCCTTCTCTGATGATAAAGACATGGATACTGTGTTCATTACAGACCCTAACATGGGTCCTGCTATCCGGCACGAAAGCACAGGTAACCTGTCCCAGTGGCGTAATGATGTTGATGCGACATACATCGCGACAGCGTGTCCTCAAAACGTCATGGCGGTTATCTCTTATCTACGATCCAGTGCAAACGCATGGAAACAGGTAAGGGAGTACATGGAAACTGGGCTGCACGGTGATGCTGCCGCGCTTCGTAATGAGGTAAGCCGTAAACTGTTCGATGATGGTTGTCACAGCGCCGCAACCCATATGACGCAGTTCATCGAGGCACTGATCGATGAGAATATGTCTTTAAAAGAACAACTGGAGAACAAATGAGTAATAAGCCACAGCGGGTGGAAATTGAGTTTGAATATGACCACCCTGAGCACGGTGTTGTTGTAGTAGAAGCACTTTATACTGTTCAGAAGCCTGACTTCTACAGTAAAGAGAGCGACTGGGACTACAACGGTTTTCAGGAATTAGAACATTGTGCTGTATTCAAAGGTAATGAGCAAGTGTTCGTTGACATACCTGACGAAGTGCTGTACCATCATTTAAGAGATCAGCTACGTGATGCTGAAGTTGTTGGATGCTTTGAACGAGAGGAGGGCTTTTAATGGCTGGTAAGAATACCGTTCGACTTGTTGAGTTCAAGATGAGCGAAAATAAAAAGGCCGATGTTGAAGAGGCATTGGCAGAACTGTTGGATGAAGGATTCACCATTGCTGCACAGCACGAAACGGATGGTTATTTGACCTTCACCTTAGTGCGAACCAGACACAGTATCACCATGATGGTAGGTGGTGAAACTGACCACCAGAAACGTTCACCTGAGCAAAAGTATAAGCTGGAGAATGGGACTGTCGTTCCGATAAACAGCGGCACTGTTCTTCATTGATGGGGGCGTATTGAGAAATGTGGTATGGAGCCTGTTTGACGGCTCCGGTATCATGGCTTGGGAATACGCTAAAAATGGTTACCAGGTCTTCTGTTTCAACTTTGATGCGGGAGATCATGGTGGCTACGAAGCTGTCAGGGTTAAGCACGAGAACATCACCTATGTGAATGCATGGATTGATGACTCATTCGACCCTGAAGTTGATGGTTATCCTGTTCCGGATATCATTTTTGCATTCCCGCCATGTACTGATATGGCAGTAAGCGGCGCAAGACATTTTGCGGCAAAGGCAGCTAAAGATCCTCTGTTTCAGGTTAAGGCAGTTAATACTGCTAGGGTTGCAGCTAAACTTGCAGATAAATATGGTTGCCCGTATATGATTGAAAACCCAGTCAGTGTTCTTTCTTCCAAGTGGAGAAAGGCCGACTACTCTTTTCATCCCCACGAGTACGGTGGTTATCTCCCTGAGGATGATGTCCATCCGTTCTTCCCTGAATACATAAACGCACGGGATGCTTATCCTAAAAAGACTTGCCTCTGGACTGGCAATGGCTTTAACATGCCGCCTTCCAGACCTGTTCCCGTTGCAAAAGGGTTTTCAGAGCAATACAAAAAGCTTGGTGGAAAATCTGCCAAAACCAAACTTATTCGGTCACTTACTCCCCGTGGCTTTGCTGCTGGCGTGTTTAGTGCCAATGATTTTAGGAGGGTTGTTGAGTAAGAATGTCAGAATCCTGAGGGCGAGAGATATTGAGACGCTCGAAGATGGTTTGAATGAGATGTTTTCTAAAGGTTATCAACTCAGCGGCGGGATCACCGTTGATGGGACGTGGTATATTGCCGTTGTAACAAAACCGTTTTAAGGAGAGATAATGGGGAATGGTCCGGATTGGGCTGCTTACCGTAAAGGTGGACAGGAGAACCCGAAAGCTCAAAGGTTTGACAATGGTAATCGTGGAGGAAGAGTGAGTTATCAGCAACGAGAAGAAGAGACTGTAGAATCGGTTATCCATAATACCCGTATCCTGGCAGTTCCCCAGATGAGTCTCTCTCTTGACGCAGCGAAGTATTTTAAAATCCGATCAGCAGTAGCGCAAGCTGACGGTGTGACTGTGACGGCTACGTATCTGCCTTACTATGACAAGTACGGAAAGCTGACAGGTTACAAGAAGCGTGACTGGAAGTTGCCAAAAGAGAAGACGGGACACTTCTCTGTGGTTGGGACCGTTAAGGCATCCAGCCAGTTCTTTGGTCAACACGAGGCCTCTATGGGGGCTGGTCGTAAGCAACTGAACATCGTTGAAGGTGAAGGTGATGTGACCGCTGCATGGCAGGCTGGGTTTGAGATGGTCAAGGCTATGGCAGGCAGTGACAAGGTCTCAAAAGGTGTCAAGGATTGGGCGCTGAGTGTCCTGAAAGGGATTGAGCAGATTCAGAACGGTGAAGAGGTTGCGGGTATTCCGACACTGCCATATGTCGGATTAAACTGCGGCACAGCTAACGCCGTTGATACCTTTGCCAACAACGAGAAGTTTGTTCGTGGGTATGAGAAGATTGTCCTGGCTTTCGATAACGATGAGGCAACCGCTCTCGAACGTGAGAAGAAGGTCAAGAAGGGTAAAGAAGCAACTGACGATGTGGCGGCGTTCCTGCTGTCAGATAATATCTTTGTAGCTAGATATCCTAATGAACGTAACGATCCTGATGGTTTTAAAGACGTTCGTGACATGTATGATGCTGGTAAAATCCGTGACATCTATAACATGTTCACTCGTGCTGAAGACCGTTATGTTCCGGACAAGCTGATCAGCCTGAGCAATATCACTATCGAAAACCTTCGCAAGAAGAAAAAAGATGGTGTACCATTACCAGGATTCCCAGGCCTGTACGGTCTGACCCGTGGTCCTCGTACTGGTGAATTGTGGACACTGACTGGCCCGTCTGGTGGTGGTAAATCTACAATCTCCCGTAAGATTGAGTACGCCATTGTGGATTACCTCCGCAACATGGAGATCCCACGACTAGATGGTTGGACAGAGAACGAGAAGGTTGCTATCATTCGTCTGGAAGAGGATGAGGAAGAGTCTGTTAACAGCCTGTACGCTGAAGAGTTAGGTGTGGATGCGAAAGCATTCGTAGCTGACCCAGAACAGTTCCTGACTGAAGAACAGCACATGGAGATCCACAACCGTTGGATTGCTGAAGACAAGATTAAGATCTTCGATCACTTCGGTTCAATCCCTACTGATCAACTGATCCAGAAGTTGAAACAGATGGTGTTCCTGGATGGTTGTAAGTGGATTATCCTTGACCACCTGAGTATGGTTATCTCTGGTCTGAAGTCAGATAACGAGCGCCGTGACCTGGACAACATCATGACCGAGCTTGCAGCATTCTGTAAGCAGTACGATGTGTTCATTCTCAGCATTAGCCACATGAAGCGTAAGGAAATCCAGCTTCCGAAGGACAAAGACGGTAACCTGTTACCTTTCTGGTATCCTGTCCGTAAAGAAGACCTGCGCGGTTCTGCTGCACTGGAACAGCTTTCTTGGGTTGTCCTTGGGGTTGAACCAGAAGAGCTTCCTGACCGTTCTCGTGGTCGTGTACGACTGGTTGTTCTTAAGAACCGTCCACACAAGAAACTGGGTATTGCTGATACTCTGATCATGGATGAGAAAACTGGGAAATTCTCTGATGCATCTGGTTGGGTATGGGAAGACGGTATGTTCAAACAGGATGGTGAAGTTATGCTTCGCCCACAGGGAATGGTTCAGGCTATACAGCTTGAAACTCCAGTAGGCAAGGTAAGTGTGCCTGCACCTGTTGAACGTCCTGTGGTGCTTCCTAGCCCCGCAGAATTCGAGAATGACACCCCGTTCTAATCTGCTTAAATAACGCCAACTGAGAGGTGGGTGTCGATACAGACTAACCCACCTTGCATAGGAGGAATCATAAAAGGTTTATTTATACTCGATAACGAGGCCGATGGCCTGTTAGAAGAGGTAACGAAGTACCACTGCACCCTGTTGAAGGAGTACGGTGTTAACAACTGGAATCTGTTTTTAGATCCTGCACACCCAGAGTACGAAAGTGCGGTAACATACGCACGAAGCAAGACGGAAGCCAATCTCACGATCCGCTCTTATGACGAGCTTGAGGCGTTCCTTAAAACTTGCCGTGGGATTGCGTGTCACAACCTCTTTGGTTACGACCTGCGTCTCTGGAAGAAGTTGTCCGGCATTGAATACGATATGTTCAAAGATCCTAAGTGCTTGGGGACTATCGGGGATACCCAGGTCAACCTGTACGATACGCTGTCAATGAGCCGTGTTCTGTATCCGGATCGCCCGTTACCAAACGGTTGTCCTGATTCTGTACTGAACCCTGTCACTGGTCGCCGTGACCGTGTTGGTCCTCATGGCCTTATGGCTTGGGGTTACCGTGTAGCGAACAAGAAAGTTCAGATCGACGACTGGCGTAACCAACCGCTCTGGGAGTACGTTAACCGTGTGTGGGAAGACGTCCTGATCAACGAACTGACGTGGAAAGCATTGATTGATGAATCCACTGGTGCTCGTTGGCCTGATGATAAGCAGTTTATGTATACGGATAAGCCCGAAGGTATGCGCCAGATCAACTGGAAAAACGCTCTTCGTCGCCGTATGCTGACGGATTACCTGATGATTGAGCAAGAGATTCAGGGCGTTCCGTTCAACAAGCATGAGGCTGAGAAACTTCGTGACCGCATTGACGTTATGATGCGTGAGATCGAAGAGGAGGTTGAACCGTTACTTCCTATGAAAGAGATGACAAAATCTCAACAGCCTAAGTTCCCAGCTAACCCGTTCGATGGTGCAGGAAACATTTCACATCACGGCTGGAATTGGCTAGAATTCAAGTTGGGTTATCCGGTCAACCGTGAAGCTCTGGAGTTCAAAGGGCCACCTAAGACCGCCTTTAAGACCAACGGTGAAGTGAGCGCGGCGGGAGAGCGCTACTGTATTGCAAACGGTGTTGAAGACCCTATGCACTTTGCAGACTTCATCCGGTCTCAGCTTAACAAGGAGAACACTCTTGTTCCGTTACCCCCTGACCTGATGGAGAAGGCCAAAGAGGATTTACGAAACGGGAAGATGCCTGACCTGATGGTTCCGATGAAAATCTCGAACCAGGACGACATCAAGAAGTACCTGATCAGGGATGCAGGTTGGAAGCCTACGTTGTGGCGTGTGAAGGATGTGTCCAAAGACCAGTTTAAGAAGGCTCGTTCTGACGAGGAACAAGATGAACTTGTCCGTAAATACATCGAAGAGCTTGGTGAATCTGAGTACAAGTCCTTGATCCTTGAGCACTTGAACAACTCGGATGAAAAATTTAATATCTCTGAGCGAAAATTTGACTTGCGTCATGCCTCTGATAAGGGCTATAGTGAAGTATTCAAGAAGTTCAGACGTAAGGCACGACAGTTGCCTACCTCACCACAGTTGAAGGATAACTTTGGTAAGCTATGTCCGAACCTTGAACGCATTGATGTTCACTTGGCTAAACAGATTGTTAAGTGGTTGTCACTGCGTAACCGTCGCTCTGTTCTCGACCCTATCGACGAGGATAAGAACGACACCGGATTGCTGAACCACCCTCGCCTGGCGATTGATGGTAAACTTCCGGCACGGTTCTCTGGAATCACGAACACAGGCCGCTGCAAGCACACCATTTGTGCGAACATGCCTAAACCTGATCCTAAGGTGTTACTGGGTAAAGAGATGCGTGGGCTGTGGGGTGTCACCGATGAATACTATCAGGTGGGGATTGACGGGTCCAACCTCGAAGGTATGGTGGCAGCTTGGGGGGCATACCAGTTCGACGGCGGTGAATACCTCCGTATCATGGAAAGTGGAGATGCTCACGCACGAAACGCTGAGGCCTACACCAAAGCGTCCGGAACTCTCGTTACTCGTAACGGTGGTAAGGGTGTAACATACGGTATCATGTACGGTGCTCAGGCAGCGAAGATTGCAGCGATGCTGAACATCTCGCTTGACAAAGCACAGGCGGTAATTGATGCCTTCTGGGATAGCAACTTCGGGTTGAAGGGCCGTAAAGAATGGCTTGAAAACTTCTGGGAAGCAACCGGAAAACGTTACATCCCTGGTTTAGATGGTCGTAAAATCTGGACCCGCTCCAAGCACTCACTCCTGAATGCTTACCAGCAGAATGGTGGTGCTTCTCTGTTCGACTTGGTTGGTATCCTGCTACACTGGGAACTGATCAAGCGTGGATGGTATGATGATGATGTACGTCGCCTGATTTACTACCACGATGAATACCAGCTTCAGGTCCCTAAAAAGTACCTGAAAGTATGGAAGTTCGATACTCTTGAAGAGGCTACCGCCTTCGTCAAAGAGTGGGAAGCAAAGGGCCGTGTATTCGACGGTCACGAGTGGAGAAAAGCGGTCAAGGATGAGAATGGCGAAAAGGTCAAAGATGCTGAAGGCAACACCGTTTACGAAGGTATCTTTGGTGAAGACGGCAAGATTCAGATCCAGTATTGTCCTGTGGGTGAGATGGTTGTGAAGTGTGTAGAGAAAGCCGCCAAGATGATGGGTTCTCCTGTCATGATTACCGGAGCCTACCTCACAGGGCGCAACTGGGCCGAGTGCCATTAATAGGTTATTGATTTATAAGGAGTTTTATGAACAACCTGTTCGTTGTTAGCGTTGACGGAAAGGTTGTTACCAGAGTTAAGACGGGGAATGTAATAAAACAAACCCGTCTTAAAAATGGGTATATGAAAGTTCACACAACCATAGGTGGAAAGGTTAGGAACTTTCTTGTTCACAGACTGGTAGCAATGCAGTACATTCCCAATCCTGACAACAAGCCCTTTGTCAATCACAAGGATGGTAACAAAGAGAACAACCATGTTGACAATCTCGAATGGTCAACCGTAAAAGAGAATATGGAACATGCCTCAGAGACCGGACTTTTGAATCCTGTCAAGAATGAGGAGCATCCTCATCACAAGCTTACAGATTTACAAGTGGCTGAGATTAGAGATGCGTATGTCCCATATTCACGGGATCGTGGAACGAGAGCGTTAGCAAGGTTATATGGAGTTAATCAGTCGGTTATCTCCACTATTGTTAATAACAAAGCGAGGATTTAATTATGTCAACTGATTGGATTTCATGCAAAGACACCCTGCCTCAAGTAGGCAAGTACGTTCTGATCACCGATGGTGAAAATCTGTGGATCGCCTTCCGTTCGGAAGATGGGCGTTGGGATGATGGTGAGTTCAGAGATAATCTTCGAGCTACCCACTGGCAGGACCTTCCTGTTCCTCCAGGCCTGAACGGAGATAAGGCATGAAGGTAAAAGGTACACAAACCACGGTGCAAACCGTGGATGTGGAACTTGGTAGTGAGTCAATCAAGGCGGTTGTCCACGGTCAGACGATAGACTACCTAGCGGCTGTAATTCAGGAAAAGCTCATGCACAAATTCCTGCACAGCCTAGAACCAAAGTTTACTGGGAAGCGTACCGTTCGTAAGGGATATGGGCGATACGATGGTAAACTGGTTTTGGTGCATGTAGATGCTGACTGGAACTACCACAACAACGTTGGGGAGGATGAGGATGTCCGTGCCTTGACAGATGCGGAAGAGTCTCTGTTTAAGATGATATCCCGACTTTCAGGCTACATCGAAACCCTTCAAAAATAATTAAAAGCCCCTTGACTTCACAGTTGAGGGGCTTTATTGTTATGGGAGTTAAATAACCTGGAGGATGTATGTTAGAGGCAATCAATTATTTCTTTTTAGTGCTTGCGGCAGTGACCTGTGTGTGTTGCGGCTTTGGCGCTGTCTTTTCAAAAGATGAAACACACCGCACGGTGTACGTTGTTTGTGCAGTAATCAATGCTGCTTTCACGGTGCATATCTGGAGTATCGCCCTATGAAAGGTTACATGCCCTGGGTAAGACCTTTGGTGATCGTAGGAATAATTGTGGTTGCTGTGTTTATTGTTGTTGACATCACCGATACCGTCACTCATAATTGTAAGCCTAACGGTGAACAACGCCTTGCAAACAGTGCTGATGGTGTTGTCGTCGAGAACAAACTGATCTGCGACGGTGGTCGCGTGAAGTGGTCTCGCTACTAAATTCTGACTAAATAATCTCAAGAGGAGATTCAAATGAAAAGACTTATTATCGCAGGGCTTCTTTGTTTTACATTCGGTGTAAATGCTACCTCTGTCGACCTCTCCGCTGCAACAAAGGTTGCCGATGAGCAGGACATCCTGGAATCATACAAACAAGGTCTTGAAAGGGTAAAGGAAAAGGCTGAAGTAAATATAAAAATTGCTGAGCTTGAACTGGAGATGGCGAAAATTAAACGTGAAACCATGCTTAACAAAGCTAAAATTGAATTACTGGAGAAAAACAAATGAAAATGGGTCGCGGTCTTATCTTCGGGAAGTTTGCGCCCCTGACCAACGGGCATATTGAATTCATTCGCCAGGCGGCTTCACAGGTCAGTCGTTTGTACCTTTTCCTGTCATACGATCAGAAATTTGTCGACGCACAGCCAGAATGGATTCGTCCAAAACTCGGTCTTACTGATCGTTATCGCGATCTGTTGGATGTTATTGCCGATGAAGGTCTGACAAACGTGAAGGTTGACTACGTTGATGAGTCGAACATCCCAGGTTATCCGGAAGGTGGTGCTGCCTTTGCAAAGCTGATCCGTGCAAAGCAACCGTTCGTTAAGTACGACTTTGCTTTCTCTTCTGAGCCGGAGTATGAGTCTTACTTCAACGAGTTCTTCCCTGAAGCGAAGCACGTTGTTATCGACGCAGAACGTAAGGCTGTTCCTATCTCTGCTACGATGATCCGTAATGATCCGTACAACAACTTTTACAACTTAGCCTGGCCTGCACGTAAGCGCTTCATGAAGAAGGTTGCCATCATTGGTGTTGAAAGCACTGGTAAAACCACACTGACACGGCATCTTGCGCATACCTTTGGTACTGGTTGGATTCCGGAGATCGGACGGCTTATCTGTGAGCGTGAATACCACTCCAGTGAGTTCGCTATGTCTCGTGAAGACTACCTGCGTATCGCTATGGAGCATCGCCTGAAGGAGATGGAATTGGCTGGCTGGGGTGATCGTGGGGTTATGTTCTCTGACACCACAAACCTGATCACTCATTTCTCTGGTATTTGTGCAGACAAGATCGACTATTCCGACCTGTTGTTCCGCACACTGAGCCGTGAAGAGAGTTACAACTTTTATGACTTGTTCTTGTTCCTCACACCAGAGGTTCCGTGGGTTGCTGATCCTCTTCGCTTGCAGGATACACCGGAAAAGCGTAAAGAAACACATTCTTTGCTTGACACAATGGTCAGGGCATCTTACGATACAAGCAAGGTGGTGGTTATCTCCGGCAGTGATTACAAAGAACGTACTCATAAAGCCGAAGAATCTGTCCGTAAATTGCTGAATATCAAAGGAGAATAAGATGAACGTAACAAACTCAAGCATGAAGCAGGCTTTTGGTATCTTGAAGGTCATTCTGGAAAAGGCTCCGGAATTAGAAGAGGGTCTTCAGGCTTATGCTAACTGCCGTGAGCAGGGCTTCTCCATCATGAAGTTGGACTACTCAGGTGGACAAGATAATTGTCGACAAGTGTCATTCTCTGAATGCCGTAACAGTGACCAGATCACTGTGTACTATGGGTCAACACGGGACTTCAATTTCCAAACCAACATCCCTACGGATGATACCTATTTCAATCGCCGGAAATTCTTCGGCTATGAGAAGTACGAAGAGGCGGCTGACTGGATTATTGCGTACCTGAAAGGTGATAACGATGGATCGCGTTAATCTATTAATCCTCCAGTTCTTGAAAGAGGCTCTGGAGAAGACCGGATCATGGGCTTTCCACTATGATATAGAGGAGGCTCTGGGCCTCAGCCCGATGATCGTTGACATCTCTCTCTCGCAATTGGAGCAGGAAAAGATGATCACTCGTTGTCAGTGTGGTTGCAATGGTATTATGATTGCGCCTGCTGGGTACGAGGTGCTTCCAAAGCCTGAAAAGAAACGTCAGGTATTGGTTTGGAAAACTCAGAACGGAAACATTGTTAGGCTGAACCACATGTCAGATGAGCATCTCCGTAATTCAATCATTTGGTTGCTGAAGGATTCAAGCTTAACAGGCGAGTACGAGGGTGTTCCAATCTCCCATTGGGTGAAGGAAATGGCAACTGAACTCCATAGTAGGATGAACTTCTAATGGCGATCAAAGTAATCTCCGAAGGTACTCCTTTTACGGCAACGTGTAAGAGTTGTAGGTCTGTTGTTGAATACAATTACACAGATACCTATGTCTATTCCTACACTGTTGCTCGTGGAATGCGGGTAGGTCATGGTGCGTACCGCTGCATCACCTGTCCTGTGTGCTCATCAAGGATCAGGCATAATGGCTAAGGTGCTCAACTTCTACCACATTGGTAAAGTGATCCCTGAAAATGCCGAATACATGGGGCGAGCAATGCCCCATCTCGGCCTGAAGCAGTCAAAATTTGCCAACCCATATAAGTTGTCGAAAGATGAGCCTCGTGGAGCCACCATTGAACGATACCGTGTATGGCTATGGCAACAAATCCGCTCTGGGAAAATTACTATTCAAGATCTTCTTGACTTGGATGGTAAAGACCTTGTATGCTTCTGTAAACAGCCGAACAAAGAAGTGGCATGTCATTGTGATGTGATACTCGCGGCAATAGAATGGGCTAAACAAAGGAGTCAAAATGGCGATTCATGCAAAAAGTAATGGCCTCCTGATCGGTGGCAAGATACTTGAGGAGACCGAAAAAGGGTGGCTTTTCCAGGCGATGGACAATAAGCGTCCTAACTTTGTTGGGAAAGGCGATAAAAGAAATAAGGTTTTCGATGGGCCTAATGCAGTCGATGAGGCCATCGCGTGGCAAGTAGAATCCTTCATTAAAAAAGGGGCCAAAAATGGCTAAACACACACCAGGTCCTTGGTACGAGCCGCATATGTGTGACCCAAGCATCGAATGTAACTGTGTTTATGTGATAAGTGAAAAGTACGCAGGGTCTATTTGCGATGTAAGTGTGGATAATGGTAAAGCAATCAGTCAGGGGGGTAATGACTCACCTCCTCTGGAAGAGGCAATTGCCAATGCAAAACTAATCTCGGCAGCGCCTGAACTGTTAGAGCTTCTTGAGCTTTCACTTCCGTATCTGAACGATGCAGCAAAAACCGATGGTCATGCATTTGCAATTTATAACAAGGTTGCAAAAACCATTAAACGTTTTCAATAGGAGAGGTGATGAATAAATACTACTTTACTTTTGGTATGAACCAGCAGACGAAGGATGGTATGTCCCTCGGAAACTTCTACGTCTGCATCGAAGCACCGGACATAAAAACTGCACGGTTCGATATGTTTGATGTCCGTGGGAGTTCTTGGTCTTTTTGCTACACAGAAGAAGAATTTGCTGGACAACCAGAAAAATATGGGTTAACCTCTTTAACGTTAGAGCAAGTAACCTTATAAACTAGGCACAGGAGAAAAGATTACATGATGAATCTATACGTAAAAACAACCTGGACAGACTTCTATGGTTGGACAAAACTCGAATACCTCTGGCTTTTGATCTGTTCTGCTTCCATTGCGACGGTTTCTATCGTCACTGGTGGCACGATGGTGGAATTTATTTCCTCCGTAACAGGCATTGTTGGTGCGATTCTGGTTGCGAAAGGTAAACTTTCCAGCTACTATTGGGGATTCATTGCCACAGTGCTGTATGCTTATGTTTCGTTCACGTACAAACTCTACGGTGAAACGATCATGTACACCGTCCTGTTTACCCCGATGCAGGTCATTGGTGGTATTATCTGGGCGCGTAAGCTGAATGTTTCTGCTGATGGTGAACGTGCAGACGTTATCAAACGCTATCTGACGACGAAACAGCGTTGGTTGGTGGGTCTTGCCACAGCAGCAGCTATTGTGTGTTACGCCCTGTTCATCAAAGAGCTTAAAGGTTCCTTGCCTGGCCCTGATGCAGCAACGGCTATCCTGTCGGTTCTCGCAACGTGGATGATGGTTGTTCGACTGTCTGAGCAGTGGTACGTGTGGATCATCGTGAACATCGTGGCTGTGGGTATGTGGGTTAACCTGACACTGCATCACCAGGGCGCTGGGGCAGCAAACCTTGCAATGTGGGTAACATTCCTGCTGAACTCTGTGTACGGTGCTTACCAATGGCGTAAAACAGAAAAGGAAACCGCATATGCGTGACATTCTCATCCCAGCAACAATTAGCGTCGTGGTATTCTTCTTTGTGCTTGCAATATCTATCGCATTAGGTTACTATGTTGGTATCAGCGCAGGGGAAGTATTTGGAACCCCTGGCTTTGGTGAGTACACCCAAACCTCTGTAATACTCGGCGGGTTTTTGGGGTTAGTTCTCGGCATGATATCTTTCGGCATAAGTTCAGGAATGGAGTTAGGGTGAAAAGAACAAAGCATATCAATAAGAATGCTTTCCGGAAGGTAGGGCGCTATGCCCTGCCGTTCGCGGTAGCAATCACAGTTGCAGGTTGTGAGCAAGCAGACATCGACATGAAGATGTATAAGAATGTTGATGAATGTATTGCGGATACGCACAAACCGGATCAGTGTCGTGCAGCAAGACAAGAAGCAGAAAAGGTTGCAAATGAAACCGCACCACGCTATGCTACTTACTCTGACTGCTACGCTGAGTTCGGTGATCAGTGCCGACACAACCCAAGCAGTTCAGATGGTGGTTCTTCGTGGATGCCGTTGATGATGGGGTACATGATGGGTAATAGCATGAATTCCGGTTATCATTCAGCACCACTGTATCAGGATCGCTCAGGTCAGTATATGGACAACAAATTCCGTAGCTACAATGCACGTCCTGGTCAAACGTTCAAGGTGACAAGTTCTGCGGCAAAGCCAACGATCCAGTCTCCTCGTACAACGGTTTCTCGTAGCACCACATCTTCTCGTGGTGGTTTTGGTAGCTCTGTGAGCAGTCGCTCATCTTTTGGAGGGTAAGGAATGATTGGATTTTGGGAATGGTTGACCATGCACAACAACTGGGTTCCTGGTGTTATCATGTATGCAATGATGTTGCTTTGGGCGCTAGTAATCGCTTTCAAAGGCACATGGAAAGGTTATGTTGTTGCAATCGCCCTGATGGTTGGTGTTGGTGGTACACTGTTTAACTTCCTCGGAACATACCTCGATGGTTATGGCATGTACAAGCGTCACTGGACAACTTGCTCAAAGCCTGAAGCTGTAAATGCATTCTATGTGTTCGATGCACAGAAAGAGCGTTGCTTCAAGCCTGTGGTGGGCTTTGCACCTGTCGATGACAATCAGGTTAAAACCCTGACACCAAAACAAATGGAGACTGGCGAATGGTTATGAAATCAGAACGCACCGGACAGAAGTTTGTAGAGATGTATGAGGCAAGCTTGCCACTGATCCCCAACCTTGAGGAGAAGCTGGTTCTGCAATACTTCCAGGATAATGTTGACAACTTGCCAGTTGAATACGATAGTCCTGCTGAGTTTCATCGGGCTTTCCGTCAGATAGATGTTTGTCGTAAGGGTTATCAGGATATGGTGATCTGGAGCCTGATGTCTGGCGGAGAATTGAATACAATCTGGAAAGTTCTGGAGGAATTTTATGCGTAGTAGTCATATCTTAGAAGCATGGACAAGGGCCTATGGAAGGCCGCAGGAAGACCCGCACGGCGTATTTGCAGATCTCCTTGGCGTTGATCGCAATGAGGCGAAGCGTGTTTGCTATGAGTTTATGTGGTCCGAAGAAGGTAAGAAAATTTTTGCCGTTGACCAGTGGCATCACACGAGTCAAGAAGGACTTTTCATCTATAAGTTCTTTAAAGACTTGCTGGCACAGGTTGGAGTTCATGCAGTACCATCTATCACTGAAATTCTTGAAATGAGGGAGAAATAATGCGTAAATTTTTCAAATGGTTGGCGAGTCTGTTTTCCTCTAGTGACACCGTTGTGACAGTTGGGAATGGAAACAACACGTTTGTGTCAAAGAGCACCACAACGGTTGTCAAGCTCCCACCTCTTACTCAGGAAGAGATCTCTGAGATCGCAAAAAAGGCTGTGAATACTGTCGCAGAACAAAAGATCGTTACCAACGCTATTGCTGCGGAACGAAAACCTGTGAAGACAGCACCCAGCCCGAGCGCAAAGCCATTAAAGGCTGAAGAGTTGAAAAGGGTCGTAACCGTATCGAAGAACCGATCATCTGCACCTCAGCCGTCACGCAGTCGTGCAGTTTCTGATGATGATAGTTATCGCCGCCGTAGCGACGACGCTGTGTTCATCAACACAACAACGATCAGTGACACGTATACTCATCATACGTCAAGCCACTCGTCAAGTAGCAATGACTCGTACTCATCCTGTGATTCGAGTTCCTCATTTTCTGGTAGTTGTGATTAAGGAGATAAAATGAAAGTTGGTTTTCTTGGCCTGCTGGCCCTCGTGCTCATCACACTTAAGCTGTGCGGTGTGATCGCTTGGTCTTGGTGGCTCGTTTTACTGCCGCTTTACTTCGGTGTTGCGGTGATTCTTTTCTTCTTCCTGGTGGCGATCCTCGGATGGCTGGGACTGGCAAGTGTGGGTCGTGTGGCTGACATGTTGTCGAGTTCAAAAAAGAAGAAAAAGTGATTGACATACTGAGTGCAAACGGGTAAGATACCCGTTCACTCACAAAATGGAGGATTGATGACTGAAGCAGTAACCCCTATCGACAAACAACCAGATCAACTTCGTTTCCTTGACATGGATGAAGCCCAGTTCGCAACAGTAATCTATATGGCTAGTGTTGGCAGTCAGATGCGCGATTACATTGGAACTGACAAGCTGCGTGATGAAATGCTCAAGACTATTCAGAGCGGCAAGTATACCAATGTTATGGATGCCCTAGCTTGGGTGCGTGGTAATCGAAACGCCATCCTGCAACTGAATGGTGCGTCTTCTTTTGCACTGAACATTCTGGCGCAGGTTGAAGATCTGATTATTGATAGGATGCTGAGCGTTGCAACTGCTAACGAACAGCCTGAAGAAAATAAGTAATAGGAGAGAGAGATGAGCGTAGTAATCGAGTTTAAAAACCCAGCAACAGGTAAAGTTGACTATTTTGCAAAAGGTAGTGTCAAATTCGTCAGTATCAAGCCTGTAAAAAATCCTGATGCGGATGGTGTTAAGCGTACCCACATTCCGGCGCGTAATGGTCAACCTGCAAAAGTGATCGAAGCAACCCACACCATTAGCTTCCTGCTCCAGGAGGTGGACGACAATAACAACGTTATCGATCCACAGAGCACTGGTCAGTGGATCAGTATGGGTGAGAAAAAGCTTCATGCTAACCACACCGACAAGGTGCAGGTTAAGTTTGACAGCGGGTACAAAGATATCCTGGCCGGAATGGTTGTGTCCTTCCCTCTGAA